>DWQW01001822.1:0-30562 GCA_018249695.1 Heliconius erato demophoon
AATTCAAAAAAAATCTTTTTGCTTTCTATTAGTCTTTTTAAGTGTCCCTCTATCCATTTCAGTCAAAATTACTAAATGTACAGACAAAATATTTTTACTGTCTTATTATATATAGAGATAGAGATTAAGAATGTATTAAGTAAATGAAAATCAGCTTCACGCTGTATCCCGCACACAGCAGTGTAGGCAGAGGGAACCTAGTGTTAAGACACTCCGTCCCCCACTTTCTGCCGAAAGAATGTATTAAATTGAAGAATAGAATGTATTAAATTATTAAATAAAATATAACACTTTAATATGAAGTGACATACGCGTTGCTATGGCAACAATGCGTCAATTGGTTCTCTATAAATATATAATCTTATAGTTAGTTATTTAAAAAATAAGAAACAAGGAAATTAGCACGAATAATACAAAAAATTGTTTCGAAAATTGGCCGGTAGTAACGAAGAATATGTACGAGAAATAAAATCTTAAATAAAAAAAAACATTTCAAAAACAACATCGGGCTGTTGATTCGTTTCCCAGTCGAGAAACTGAAATATTTAATATTTCCATTTTCTTTGCTATTGTTATCGAGGCATAGCGTGGTGTGGAATTCCACAAACCTTCCTAAAACTAGGTTTCTTCTATCTACCCTGCTAAGTGCAGGATACAGCGTGACACAAAAAAAACAAAGCTTTCAAGATGTTATATTGTATTTAACAAATCACGCCCTTTTATTTTACATCCATTTTAGGTGGTTTGTACAAAAAATTATAATCCGCCATTTTATAACGGCGGTCATTTTAAATCAACAACAAGTTATAATCAATATAAGCAATCTCATTCTCATCAGAACTGAAATCATAATCCAAATTTCATCTCAATCGGACACTGGGAAGTAGGTCAAATTTAGCTTGGAAGATTTCTCACATACTAACGTAACAAGTTAATAAAAACTGGGTTCTTACTACCAACCCTTCCATATAAGACACGATCGAAGTAACATCAGAAAATTCTTACGTTTCTTCTCAATTCTCTTGCTTTGTTTCATAACTCATCACCTCCAGGCTGTTTGAAACATCAATTATTAACTCTTTCAACAAAAGTTATTGTAACAAAATTTACAAAAGTAGATATAGAGATATAGACAGAGCTCACTCTGTCAATGTGAATGTAAAATTTCATTGATTAAAGTTTGATTTTATTAAAATTTTCGCTTCACGTAGTATCCCGTACATAGTAGGGTAGGCTGAGGGAACTTAGTACGAAGATACTTGGAACCTTCGCTTGTCCCAATTTTCGAGACATTGCGTAATAAGTGGCCGATCTCAACGTTGCGTTCGACTTTTTGAATGCATATTTTTTCATTTATTTAGCATAGAAAACAACAGCATATTATTAATTACAAATAAACAAAGAAATAAAGCCAATTACAGTTTTCTATTTACAAGTCATAAGTACAGAGCTACACATTTTTTTATGAAATTAACGATTTTTTTTTATGACACGTTTCAAACATTTTATTAATAAAATAATCTAACCAATCGCTCAATAAAACCAAAAAATAGCAAACAAAAACTAAAGCTCATATAAAAGAGTTAAAACATAAAATTATCAGGCAAAACCGGGGCAAATAACTAATTCCAAAAACATGAAACGCCGGTCTCAAGACAGCTAACAAGGCTTTCTATTTAAGACCATCCTATGTCTGAACTAACCCTATCAGATCACAGTTATAGCCCGACGGCACGCGAGCCCTGGCTTTATTGATTGTGATACATATTTTTGTCATTATCTTAGTATTTTATCTATGAATGACCCATAAAGCCTTTTTTTTAACTCCTTTTAAAAAGAATATGAAATTTACGTTTAGATAGGTCGTCGTGGTGTAGTGTGGAATTGTGGACGCGAGGGTTGTGTGTTCTATTTGTCAATACTTTTTTAAATTGATATTATTTTACTTTAAAATTATTGATTTTTTTGAAAATTTTCTTTATCTATATATATAAAAGGACTTGTGCTGACTGAGGTAAGACGCACGCAGAGCCGTAACCGCTGATGGTAGAAACGTGAAACTTGGGCAGATGTTTATTTTCATATTCTGGACATCCACTAAGAAGGGAATTTCAAAAATTTTAACCCTAAAGGGATGAAATAGGGGTTGAAAGTTTGTATGGAAAAAAAATTTAATCTGCATCGATTTTTATAAAATTTGAAATTCAGACTCTTAAAAATATTTCATTGAACACGTGTTTCATGGTTTTTAAGAATTCACCCCCTAAGGGTTCAAATAAGAGGTTGAAAGTTTATATGGAAAAATCTTTAAATTGCCACCGATTTTTATAAAAAATTAAATTCAGACTGTTAAAAATATTTTATTGAACGTGGTTTTTTTAGAATTCACTCCTAATAAGCGGGCGAAGCCGCGCGCGCCCTCTAGTTATCAATATTTCTTCTATTTATTACCAAAAATTGTTATAGATTTCTGACGAATGAGGTCAGTCGTTCCGCAGGGGCATAAACGTACGATAATAACCACTACAAGCTGTGGGTTCGATTTCCACTCGAGAATTCAACGGAAAGTGGGAAACCAGAATGTCTTAATGGGAATGGAATGTCTTAACCCTAACTTTCCATGCTCCCTCTGTCTATTCTGCTACGTGTAAAATGAAGCGTGAATCTTAAAAAAAAGATAACTCTAAATATATTTGTTTTTTTTCTTCAGCTTCACGCTGTATCCCGCACATAGCAGGGTAGGCAGAGAGAATCTAGTGTTAAGACACTCCGTTCCGCACTTTCCGCCGAATTCTGGAGGCACTGCGTGCTGAGTGCCGGAACCCAACGCCGCGCTTTGCCTCGACACCAGAGCGAAGAAATGAAAATATAAATGAAAATAAATATTTCTCTTCCTCGAGTGGGGATCGAACCCACAACCAGTCAATTTTACAGTCACACTTTGTGCCTCTGCGCCACGACCGGCCTCATAAACATATTTGTATTTTACTATTACCCATATTTCTATTTTATAGAAATTTAAAAACACTATTATAGCTTCCGGACGAATCATCTTCTAGTTCAATCCTACTACGACGACCTCAACTGTCAGTTAGTTTATAAATACACAACCAAAGTCTATTAACTAGCTTTACGTTGTTTGTTATTTTAAAATTTGATATTTTTGGTCAGAGAAAACATTTTTTTTTAAATTTTATGTTTATTTTCATATGTCCGCTTTGAAAAGAAGATTTGTGGCGTTGAGTTCTGTTTGTTTCCATTAAACGTCCTCGAAGGCGGAGAACGCAGTGCTTTTTCCTTGAAATGGGATTTGAACTCACAACTCTCTTTTGTATAGTCAAACGCTGGCGCTATAACGTTGACTATACTATCATAAATTTAGTTTTTTTCTTCGATATCTCACTGGATACTAATAGATAAGAATTACTTATAACTTCATTGGAACAAAAAGATTTTTTCCCGAAGATATGCGGGCATATTTGGGATAGGTAGTGTTAAGAATCGTAATGAATCGGTGTCTGTACATGAAATACAAGAAATATTTAAATATATTAGTAATATTTAATAACCTAATAGAACTAAAAACAATAAGCACTAAAAGCGTGAAGCTGATTTATTTATTTTGTTCAACAAATTTAGTATTAACTACTGTTTTATTGAATTACCTGAAATTTTACTTTTCAATATAGGTAAAGATATTGTTTTTGAAAACGTAATTACTATTTTAACGAAATTAATGCAGATTATTAAATTAACAGATATGTAGTTCAAACGGGCGAAGCCGCGAACGATTCGATAGTGATAAATAAGAAACAAAAAAATAATTGATTTGCTTAAATTAATTTAATAACGAGACCAGTCATGGCGCAGCGGCACAAAGTGTGACTGTAAAACCGACTGGTTGTGGGTTCGATCCCCACTTGAGGAGGTGAAATATTACTTATATACTTAAATTTATATTTCTATTTCTTCGCTCTGGTGTCGAGGCAAAGCGCGGCGTTGAGTTCTGCCATTCAACACGCAATGCCTCCATAATCCGGCAGAAAGTGGGGAACGGAGTGTTTAGGTTCCCTCTGTCTACCCTGCTATGTGCGGGATAGAACGTGAAGCTGATTTATTTATGATTTTTTAATTTAATAACAAACTGTTGCTTCATTATGCACTTTACTTTAGCTCAATCATGTGGTTTCTTCCTTGCCGTGATGACCTCAGATGTCAGTCACGATCCACAAACACTACACCGCATCTATTTATTAACATTACATTACATTTGGAAAGATCTATTTACGTCAGCTATAGCTATAGTTATTTTTTACGTGGGCCGTAAATTATCGTAAATCTTATTCATAATGCAGTCAAATGACGGACAGCTTTTATTACGTTTACGTATTATATTTCTTTGCTATAGGTTCAAGGTTGTCCTTATTGGTTTGGTAAACAGCTTTTTTGTAGTTGGTTGTGAGTCGTGAGGTTGTAGGATCGATTTTTTAAAATAAATGAGTAAATAAATCAGCTTCACCTGTATCCCGTACACTGCAGGGTAGGCCTAACCTAGAGTTAAGACACTCCGTTCCCCACTTTCTGCCGAATTCGGGAGGCATTAGGTGTTGAGTGGCAGAACTCAACGCCGTGCTTATCCTCGACACCAGAGCGAAGAAATGGAAATATAAGTTTAACTAAATATTTCATCTCCTTGAATGGGGATCGAACCCACAACCAGTCGGTTTTACACTTTGTGCCGCTGCGCCACGACTGTTTTGTTTGATTTATTTCGAGCAATCATATAATTCTATGAATTCCCGTGTTCGTTTGAAGTTTCGAGAAATCTTTTCAAAAAAAATCTATAATGTTCTTCATGTTGTTAAGTTCCAATTCTATGTTCCACAAGGTTTTTATATCATATGTTTTAGCTTTTTAAATAAATAGTACATGTGATCGAATGTTATCGTTTCTCAGTTTCAATTAGACGCAGTACGGTGTTGGGTTTCGCTGCTCACCTTGCGAAATGGTCTTAAAATTAGGGGTTCAGCGAAGCTAAAAATAGTATTAAGACACTCCGTTTCCGAATTATCACTTACTTTTTGAGTCAAATCAACGCTGCGGGGTTTTTAAAATATTAGTTTTACATACAAATAAAAAAATACAGATAAAAAAAATATAAAATAACAAAAATCTAACATTTTCAAAAAATATTAAAATGTCTTATAACTTAAAAGACAGTGCAGCCCCAGTGCAGTCATACATATGTGAACAGGTACACTTGGCGGTGCCCCAAAGTGGTACAATTTTAGATGCATTTACTTACTTGAAAAAGAGCATGGATGCATTATGTATATACGAGTGCAAATGTTTTCTTATTCGCGTCTGTTCTTCTAGATTCTCCAGAGAAACATTGGAATTTTCTATTATATATGATTGGTGCGATAGTTGTGGGTTAAAAGTGACTTTGCGGTATACTTATAAAATCAAAAATACATCAGCTTCACGCTGTATCCCGCACACAGCAGGTTAGGCAAATGGGAACTAGTTTTAGGACACTCCGTTCCCCGCTTACCGCTGAATTTTGGAGGCATTGTGTGTTCAGTGGCAGAACTCTACGCCGCGATTTTCCTCGACACCAGAGCGAAGAAATGACAATATATATTTAAATAAATATTTCATTTCCTCGAGTGGAGATCGAACCCACAACCAGTCCCGTTACAGTCACATTTTGTGCCTCTGTGCCATGGCGGTAGTTTATTTTATTCTTAATTTGTCGCTGCTTTATCCTAATCATTTTTAAGTAATTTTATTTTGCGTCTTGCCTTGGTATAAGTTTAGAAATAAGTTGAGCCCTTCCATACTCATATATGCGCAGAGTACAGCATGAAGCTAGCTCTTCAAGAAACCTACATGCATTTACTACGGCAAGGACTTTTAGCTGTGTGCTATATTATATCAATCGCTAAGTTCGGAAGACTTTTATATATATTTTTATAGCTTCACGCTGTACCTAGCACTGGACACCTAGGGTTAAGACACTCCGTTACCATTAGGACCCCCCTGGTACTCTAATACCGCTAATTTTATTAGGTATTGCGTACTGAGCTTAACGCCGCGCTAGGCACTTAGGCATTGCGTATTGAGCTTAGTGCCGCGCGCGCCGCGCTAGGAAATGAAAACCCTGCGCCAATAGTAGCCTCTATATACTTATATTTATACAGAACCTACTAAATCTAAATTCATAAATAATGCGGATCCCTAAAAATATTTTCATATCATTCTTTGTAAGTTCCTTAGAAAAGGCCAAAATGGATCATTTTGAGGCTTAATCAAAATTGTATATAGAAACTCTTTGGACCAATATATTTACACTGATTGATTGCCCGCCACCGTCAGACGTTGCGTTTACGTTGGCAGCAATTACGAGACCGAAATTGATGAAATATTTATAATTTAATATTGGGTTTTATCTGTCGATCCGCCACGTCAGCGTTAAGTTACGCCAGAGGCAATGTCTTGAAAATTGAATTTTTGAACGGAAAGAGCGAGAGTCTTAACAATTCTCTCTGGTTGCTTTAGTTCACGTTTGAACGGTCTGAATAGGGTTTGGGGGTTCGAGTTCCGCTAGGTTCGTATTATAATTCGATGTCTGATAATATTTTTCTTATCTTGCATATGGAATAAACACTTAAAAAATATTAAAAATAATTCAAAATAATTTTCCTATTTATCAAAGAATTTATCAGTTACTTTTAAATTTTTTAGAGTGTTCGTATTCCACACTTAGGAAAGAAAAATATTTATTTACAAAACGTATGAAAATTTGAACGTAGCGGTGTAACAAGTCCCTCTACGTTAAAATTTTTATACGTTTTCTAAATAAGAAATTTATCAGTTTTTCCCATATAGCAGGAATGACATTCTTTTACCGCCTTCCGTCTGAATACCTTACCTTACCTTACACGCACTGCCTCCACAATGCGTGTAAGGTAACGGAACTCAACGCCGCCGCAACTTAGACACTTATAAT
This sequence comes from Heliconius erato demophoon, assembly GCA_018249695.1. Classification (NCBI taxonomy): domain Eukaryota; kingdom Metazoa; phylum Arthropoda; class Insecta; order Lepidoptera; family Nymphalidae; genus Heliconius; species Heliconius erato. The sequence goes on from DWQW01001822.1 coordinate 7,013, forward strand.
AAACGAACATCCCTTTATTGATATTGTAATAGAACCATCCCATATTTAATTGTTAATTCCGATACTGGCAGAAAAAAAATGGAATAATAAATTTTAATTGTATTTCTATAAAATGATATTATATTTTTTTCACAAAAAAAATAATTAAAATTTTATAATATAAATATAAATCAACAATACCGTAGATTATTTATGTTTTACTTTTGCCACAAAAGTAGGTCAGTTTTAATTACAAATTAAAATTAAAAGTTCACATTTTACTGTTACTTTAGAATAAATAGAAGGTGTATTAAAATGAATCTAGATTAAAAATATAGTAGCTATTGCCTGGCTCAGTGGAACAGGACGTGACTATTAACACGATAGTCGTGAGTTCGAATCTCACTAGTTATAATAATTTATTACATAGGAATTACATAAAGTATAAAAAAAATCGGCTTCACGCTGTATCCCGCACACAGCAGGGTACGCAAAGGAAACCTAGTGTTAAGACACTTCGTTACCCACTTTCTGCCGAATTCTGGAGGCATTGCGTGTTGAGTGGCAGAAATCAACGCCGCGCTTTGCCTCAACACCAGAGCGAAGAAATGGAAATATAAATTAAAGTAAATATTTCATCTCCTCGAGTGGGGATCGAACCCACAACCAGTCGGTTTTACAGTCACACTTTGTGCCGCTGCGCTACGACTGGTCTTAAAATACATATAGTATATACTATATACTTATTTAAATTTATTATGCCGTCGTGGCGTTAGGCTATACAATTGTAATCGCGATGGTTGTGGATTCGATTCTAATCGGAAAAAAATAATATTTTCTTTACAAGGCGAGGCTTTTAGAAGACATATCTCGAGGAATCGGTGGAAAGTGAAAAAAATAAGTGTTTTAATGGGAACGGAGTGTATTGCTGATACACTCTGTTCCCATTAAAACAACGCAACGGTTATAATAAACGCAACGGTTGTAAGTTCGATTTCTAATTAGTTTGTAACCGCGGCGTTGAGTTGCGTTACTCAACATGCAATGTTTCGGAAACTATTCGTTTCACTTTATAATATGCCTTGTATACGAGGAAAGTTCGTGTTTAGTTTACTTAATTTTTTGATATATACAAGAAAAAGAAATTAAATATATAAAAATAAAGAGGAACATATCAAATATTAAACAAATAATATTATTAAATGTTTATTAGTAGAAAAATGTTATTAATTTAAAATGGTTAAATTTCAAAAATATTTTCTTATTAAGCTAACCAAAGGTAAATTCTAAATGAATAACGAAAATAGCGGGAAAGAGTGAGGATCGAAGGAAAATATTTATATGAAAAAATATATTCTTGCGTTTATTTTCTCTAATATAATACGAGCACCTTGTATATTGATTATGGTCATAGCTTTAAAAAATAAAGCACGAATATGTCGCTTTTAAAGAATTTTTAAAATAAAACAATCAGCTTTACGCTGTATCCCGCATTCAGCAGGGTAGGCAGAGGGAACCTAGTGTTAAGACACTCCATTCCCCACTTTCTGCCGGATTCTGGAGGCATTTCGTGTTGAGTGGCAAAACTCAACGCCGCATTATTAAAATAATTATATCATTATAACAAAAAAAAAACAAGTTAAAAAAAATACTGTTACATAAAGAAAAACCACAAACACACACACACAAACAACAAATATTAGAGCCAACTTTTCATAATAAATTTGACCGAATTTAAAAGCAGGTAAGTTTCTTCACACGCAACATAGTAATTCGTTATTGTAGTTTACCTGTGAAACGAGGGCATTCGAAGGCCACGCCTAAAAAAAGTCAAAAAAAAAAAATAGAAAATTTTCAAAATCACTCAAAAAATCACTATTTCATATAAACTGTACTTTCCACATACACTTTGGGTAATCACATTTGGTTATCGGATTTGAACCGGCGACCCGCGCGCGCCTTGCGGCGTCCGTCGCGTCACTGGCGTATAGAGAACATTTGGGGCATGCGCACTGCCTATTCTAATTGTACCTAGATATATTATATATTGTAATGAACTATAAAAATAACGAATTTTAAACTTTATTTCTTTAAAAATAAGGTGTATTTTTAATGTCTTGTTCAAATAAAAGGTGGCTTCAAAGTTCGAAAATGTTAATGTTTTCTATCCCTCTTCCTCTTGAATTTTAATTGAGCTGAACTGTATAAAATAGAATTGTATCATAATATGTGAATAGAAAGTAGGATAGACAGAGGGAACCTAGCGTTAGGGTACTCGATTTCCCACGTAGAGCAAAACTCTACAGACTACAGACTCTACAACTTAAAGCTGTATCCCTCACATATTATGGTAGGCAGAGGGAACACAGTGTTAAAATATTCCATTCCTCATTTTCTGCTGAATTCAGGAAGCATTGAGGGTTTAGTGTGGCGGAACTCAATGCGGCCCTTTGCCTCAACACTATAGAGCGAAGAAATTAAAATATTAAATATTTATTTTTTTGGAGTGGGAATCGAACCCACAATCTATCACATTTACAGTCATACGCTTGTGCCCCTGCGCCACCATTGATCTCTACATGGAAAGTTAAGTGGCGGAATTCAACGATCCACTTTCTTGACCAGAAGGGAAACTGGAGAAATGAAGATATGTTACATAATTACCCCAATGAGTGGGAATCGAACCCACAACCGTCACGCTTACAGCCAGATGCTGTCCCACTGCGCCACGACCACGCCGCGGCCTCGTGAATAATAACATTATTGCGGTTATTAACTATCGAGTAATTGATCAACCAAGTCATATTCTATAATTATATATTTATATACGTGTATATACTTGTATACATAGTGGCTGTCGTGGCGACGGTTATAGATTTGATTCCCACTTGGGGAAAAGAAATATTCAGTGTTATCATTTCAACACTCTATTTCTATTCGCTCTATCTCTATTTCCGCAGGTTCGGCGGAAAGTGGGGAACTAAAGTATCTTTATACTAGTTTTCCTGGTTCCTTCTTCCTACCGTGTAGGAAACTTAACTAAACTTGACTAAATTTTGTGTAAGATTTTCTTTTTCGCTTTAAAGATTTTGATATATTGCGTGTTGACTAATGGATTTCAACGCAGCGTTTTGAATTTGCCAAAGCCGGTAAATGTTTTTGAAGTTTTTTTTTTCAGTTATAAGAAATGTAGGGAAAAGTTATTTATTTAATATATTTTTTTGTAATAAAATTTATCTTATTAATAAAATAGCATACAGCACTTCTGACGATCGTTGGTTCATATTTGCTACTATCGTTTTTACCGTAAGGTTTTAAGGAAAATTGGAACCATTATAAGATCAGTTTGTTGTCCATTGTCGAGTTCTTGACAAACAGATGGACAAGGACTACCTCAGGAATTTTTGGAGAAAACGAGTTGAAAATCAAATCATATAACTGCATCTACGGCCCCATGATTTCCTGAAAAAAAAAATTTCTACATTTACATAATTAAAAGATATGGCAGTTTGAATGGCGAAAAATGTATTTCGACATGATAAAGGGAATCAAAATTAATAGGAGACTTCCGGTTGACCTAGAATGATGAAAATTGGCAGCTAGCATCAACAGGTAGTAATAGCTTAGGAAAAATTTGAAAACTATACATTTGTGGTTAAATCCTAAAAAATAATAGCCTTAAAAGGGGGGTAAAATTTGTTATTAAAGCTAAGATGAAAGACTCTGGCTAAGCTAAGCCTGAATTTTAGAAAAAGGTCGAGATCTTCCATTTTTTACGGAACCCTCGACGGTCGAGCCCAACTCGAGCTAGTCCGGTTTTTTCAAAGCGCGGTACTGACTTCCGCCTTCGGTGGCAATTTAAAGATTTTTCCATATAAACTTTCAACCCCTGATTTGAACCATTAGGGGATGAATTCTTAAAAACCATGAAACACGTGTTCAATGAAATATTTTTAAGAGTCTGAATTTCAAATTTTATAAAAATCGGTACAGATTGAATTTTTTTTCCATACAAACTTTCAACCCCTATTTCATCTCTTTAGGGTTAAAATTTTTCAAATTCCCTTCTTAGTGGATGTCCAGAATATGAAAATAAACATCTGCTCAAATTTCATGTTTCTACCATCAGCGGTTATGACTCTGCGTGCGTCTTACCTCAGTCAGTCAGCACAAGTCCTTTTATATATATAGATAAGCGGGTTCAAATTACACAGTTAATGTTTTTCGTATGTTATCTTTAAAAAAACTAGCCTCACTTAAATAATAAAGCATCATTCTTTTGGAAGCTCTTAAGCTGGCTCATATTTCTGTTCTTCACGCTTCTATTGGAGGTAATTTGGTGTAATCGAATAGGAATAGAACCCAGAACCTTCTTATTTACAGCTACATACAGTACCGCTGCACCACGACGGCAAAATTTATATATAATAATCAAATCATAATCAGCTTCACGGTGTATTCCGCACACAACAGGGTAGGTTTGAGGTCAGTCGTGGCGTAGCGGCACAAAGTGTGACTGTAAAACCGACTGGTTGTAGATTCGATCCCCATTCGAGGAGATGAAATATTTATATTTCCATCTTTATATTTCCATTTCTTCGCTCTGGTGTCGAGGCAAAGCGCGGCGTTGAGTTCTGCCACTCAACACGCAATGCCTTCAGAATTCGGCAGAAAGTGGGTAACGGAGTATCTAAACACTAGGTTTCCTCTGCCTACCCTGCTGTGTGCGGGATACAGCGTGAAGCTGATATATATTTAAAGTAAATTATTATATTTAAAACATTCACATTCCATATAAGTATGTAGATTCAATATGGTCTTGTGCTCAAGAGCGTATATAAAATGCAAATGAGAATTTCAACGCTCTCAAAGATACGCGAGATGAAATAATTAATTATATTTAAATATCTTTAATGTTATGTGCTTATTATCTTTTCTTTGTTTTCGTTTTTTGTTCGTTTATAATAGAATCACGCTGTATCCCGCACATAGTGTTAAAACACTCCGTCCCCCATTTTCTGGAGCCTTTGTGTGTTAAGTAGTGGCATTCAACGCCGTGCTTTGCCTCGATACCAGAGCGAAGAAACGAAAAAAAATATTTCATTTCCTCGAATGGGAATCGAACTCACAACCTGTCGCGTTTACAGTTACGCTTTGTGCCCCTGCGCCACGACTGGCCTGAATTGCTAGCTTATTATATCTCTATTATTTAAACAGTAATAAGATTTAATATACATGTTTGTATGTATATTTTATGTATGATGATTTAGGTTTCCAAGCATTTGTCTCAAATGTTGTAACTGTATGTATGTTTGTCATCAAATTTCTCTAAATCTAAATCTTATAGAGACGAACCCTTCTTGATTTAAATTAGGTATATATTAACTTAGGCAACAATAAAATTTTGCAAGTCTATTATTTCTGGAGATACATCGTCTTATACGCTATATAAAAAATTAAAAAAACAGCTTTAAGCCAAGTAGTCAGAGAAAATCTGGTGTTTAGCATTCCACCCAATTTTCGAGGTATGTTGAGTGGCGGAAATCAACGCCATGCTTTATTTACCAGAGCGAGAAAATGGTTTTTTTTTATTTTTTAGCTTTGGGTAGACAGATAAAGACTGGGAACCTAATGTTAAGAAATTCCGTTCCCACTTAGACACTTCCCTATTTTCCGCCGAATTCTTGAGGCATTGCGTGTTGAGTGGCAAAGTCATGACCGTGCTTTGCCTCGTTACCGCAGCGTGGATACGAAAACAACTTAAATATATTGATTCCTTCGAGTGGGTATTGAACCCACAACCATTGCGTTTACTCTAGCCATTGATAATATTAGTAATGTTACTTCTGTTTGCAATGTTAATTTAAAAGTTTTTAATAATACCTTGTTAACGTTAAGTTAACTAAATATAAGAAAAATATGTTCAAATCCTTATAAGTAGGTATAGTAAGTAGGTAATTCTGTTTTTATGTTACGTTCCCAGATTCGCGCTGCCTACTCTGCTTCGCGCAGCATACAGCGTGAAGTGAAAAAAACTGAGCTCCACCAGCCAACACGCTATATTATCAAAATAAAAATTATATTATATATTTATATTATATTAGAAAAAAAAACAAAACAAGTTACACGCATTACCTCGCTATTCAGGAAAGTCAGAGGGAACCCAGTTAAGACAAACCTTCCCCCACTTTTGTCCAATTTTCCAGACATCAATCAGTTACGTTTCTATTATATGTATATATTGATGTGTTTAAAAATAGCCTACACGTGTTTCGTTCTATGAAATACCCATATGTGATACCGTTAGTGTATATAATTAACTTATACTCCCTAAGGAAATTACTCTTCTACATTCTTCATATATTATTTTCTAAGAATTTGGTGCAATGGGGCGGGAGTTGACTGTTAACATGGTTGTAGGTTCGATTCCTATTCGAATGAATGATAACATTAAATTATTTTCACTTCCGTCATTGGGTAATAGGACAAAACGTGGCGTTAAAATCCGCTACTCAACACACAACGTCTCAGAAATTCGGCAGATAGTGACGAACGGCGTATCCTAACACTAGACTCCTTTTGCCCACTCTGCTATATAGGGAATGCGAGAAAAAATTGATTATATATTATTTATTTTTGATTATCTGATACAAACGATAAATTTTGTGTAGTCTTGGATTCCTCTGTTTCGTATATCCTTCTTTATGTAAAATTCTTTATGTACAATGACTTATCATCGCAAAGTTCTCTTCATCTTTTACACATGATACCAAAAATGTTTGATGGAACTGTTTTTTTAACTTTCACGCGGTATCGTGGTGCGGTGACGGGCCCAATGCCGCGCTTGAAAATATTAAATATGTCATTTACATACTCCAGTGGGAATAGAATCCACTACTGTTTACAGTATCACGCTTGTGCCCCTACACTACGTTTAGCCTGTGAAATAAGATATATTACAACTATTAAAACTAAAACAGATGTGGAACGGCGTTAAGTTCCGCCACGTGCAAACTTTATAAAAAAATTAACTTCACGCTATAAAATATATAAAGAAAATATAAATGTAAATAAATATTTCACTTTTTCGATTATTTCCTATTTTTATTTTCCTTCCTTCGGGGGTTGAACTCACAACCAGTCGATTTTACAGTCACACTTTGTGCCCCTGCGCCACCACTGGCCTACTCTACATGTCTCGAAAATTGAGAGCAAAGTGTTTTAACAATTTTCTTATCCTGCTACATGCGGGATACAGCGGTACGATAAAAAAAATATATATTAAATACTACATTCACACGTTTCGTCGCCTCAGTACTGCCATATCTATAAGAGAACGATTATATTCCCATAAAGCGCCGCATTGCCTCCCTCTCCCCTATCTGTTCCGTCTTCATACTGGAAATGGAAGTGCTTATCACATATTAGCTTTTTGTCGTTACTTTGCTTGTATATATTTAAATTGACGTTCCGCAAACAGGAGGGAACATGGAGGGAACCCCCAAAATATCGCCACATTCTGGAGGCATATCGTGTTGAGTGTTTGTCTTATTACTGGAGGGGGAAAACATTAAATATTTCATTTCCTCGAGTGGAAATTGAATTCACAACCTGTCACGTTTGCAGTCGCAAAGTTATGCCATTGCGCAACGACAGAATAACTTTGGCCACTTACATTTATCACATACATTTATTTATTTATCCATGGCGGAGAAACCCCAAGAGAAAAAAAAATTACTTAGCATTCAATGGGCTTACCGTATAGGTACCGTATCAGGTTGCAGCGTCAGAAGCTCCGAAAAATAATATAAGTTTAGGTTAAAATCAAAATTAAGTCAGATTCACGCTGTATCACACATCACGGTAGGCATAGAAAACCTAGTGTTAAGACACTCCGTTCCCCACTTTCCACCAAATTCTGGAGGCATTGCGTGCTGAGTGGCGGAAATCAACGCCGCGCTTTGCCTCGACACCAGGAGCGAAGAAATGAAAATATAAATGTCAATAAATATTTCATCTCCTTGAGTGGGGATCGAACCCACAACCAGTCGATTTTCCAGTAACACTTTGTGCCTCTGCGCCACGACCGGCCCCAAGCTAAGATAATTACAAAAATATATGAATTATCAGTAAAAAGTACATCTATACAGACAAATTTTATATATAGATATAAAAATTACCTATACGTAGGTAAAATGAAACATAAAAGTAAGTAAGCAAGTCGATAACGATTTTTCAATATAAAGAAATTGGAACGTTATGCGTTCACATGCTTAAGAGTGTGTAAATTGAAAATTTACTTTTAACCTCTCTTTATACTAAAGAAAAAATGAAGTCGGTTTCTTAAAAATATCTTGATGATTTCTTTTGAATTGAGTGTAGAGAAGTCTGTTTTTCAAAAAGAAGAAGGCAATCAATTCTTCTTGAATATATTTTGTATGGCAGATCAATTTTTGAGTTTATATTGGTTCAGGTCTTTTTTTTGGAATAATCTACAATAAACATTAAGAGTCGGTTCCCATCTAGGTAGTTTCTTTATAAAATCAATTCTATTAGTTTTTGTTCGGTGTATCGTGGTGTTCGGTGTAGTTATGTACTTTAAAATTTTATTTTGGTCTTGGCTTGCATGTTAATTCAAAAATTACAAATTTAGATAGTAAATAAAAAAAGAATTTCCTTAATATATTTTTATGTTCAAAGCACTTGAATCATTATTTTCAATTTTGTTAATTTATTTCTAACGTTGTGTTTATAGGTGCAGTGTCAAAGGCGGTTTTTTGTCCTTTTTTTATTTTACCTTAATCCTTTGTTTTTCTTAACATTATTAAAGCCATTCCACACTAAAGATAGAATAATAAAAAAAAATAATAACATATCGGGACTCGAACCCGCAACTCTTGGAAACCACCTAAGAGCTCTGATCACTAAACCATACGTTCTTACGAAGCTACGTCAGGACAAGATACATGTTATTTTAAGTTGTTAGCATTCTTTATTTTTTTTAATTGAGGCTAGTCGTGGCGCAGTGGCACGAGGTGTGATTGTAAAGCCGACTGGTTGTGGATTCGATCCCCACTCGAGGAGATGAAATATTAACTTAAATTTATATTTCCATTTCTTCGTTCTGGTTTCGAGGTTAAGCGCGGCGTTGAGTTCTGCCACTCAACACGCAATGCCTCCAGAATTTGGCAGAAAGTGGGGAACGGAGTGTCTTAACACTAGGTTCCCTCTGCCTATCCTGATGTGTGCTGGATACAGCGCTGATTTGATTTGATTTGATACATAAATTAATGTTAATTTTTCAATATTGAAATTTCTTAGAACTGCACTTATTTGACTAGATAGAGTTTCTGTAGGTTTCTTTAAAAATATCTATAGCATAAGTTTATTGAAAAAATTAAAAAAAACGTTAAACATAGGTAAATGAGTCTGTAGTGGTGCGGCAGACTAAAGTTCGACTTGTTTGTAATTGCGATGTTTATAGATTCAATTCTCACTCGGAGAATGAGTACTGATCTGATAACTAGATGAAGAGCGGTGTTGAGTTCCACCTCTCAATACACAATATATCAAGAATTTGAAAGTAAATTGAGAACGGAGTGTCTTAACATCATTTCTCTTATGAAGTTACTGATTAAATTTACTTTTTAAGCAGGATAAAGCGTGAAAATAAAAAAAAAGAAAAAATTAAAAAAAAACTGTTTAATATGGATACACCCCAAGTTGTTTGAAACGAACTAGAGAAACTTCTAATTAAAGAGGTTTTCTTTACAGTGCTATAGAAACGGTGCTACAAGCATCTTAATGCTTAAGTGAAAAAACTTAAAAAACACGACTAAAATATGTTTTAATTAGCATTTGTAGAATATTTTAAATAAGAATAAAACTGCAAAAAATGTGAATTAAATAGTATTATAAGGTCGTCGTGGTGCAGTGGAACAGCAACTGGTAGTGATTGCGACGGTTGAGAGGTTCATTTCTTAGTTGGGGTAATGAATATGTTGTTTAAAGAGTGTTTTTAAAATCGCTGTTCTATTATTTAATTTTTATCTATTTAGAAATCAGTGTAGATTACTCTCATGAATCAGTACAGCTATAAAAAGTGTTTTTTTTTGGGTGTTAAACTACTCTATTCTCCACTTTCCGCCGAAATTTCGAGGCATTGCGTGCTGAGTGACAGAACTCAATTCCGCACTTTGCCTTGTTACCAGAGCGAGGAAAATAAATATTTCATTCGTAATAAATAATTATTTGCCCGAACGGAAATCGAATCCATTACCATTGCGTTTACAATCACATGTTTTTACCTGCGTCATGAGGGCCTAAGTTTGTTTAACATTTTTTTCATCTTTATGCTGTGTTCCATATGATGCAGTACGTACCTAGATAACCAATTTTCTACTCTTCTTTCGAAATGAAAGTGATGCGTATTGAATCCAACAAGTATTTTAACTCAAGGAAATTTTAACACAAAGAGACTTCCGCCTGCTTTACTAAAGATAGATAGACAGTACAAGGGATGTGTGAAGATAAGAAAACCGGTCATGTGCGAGTCGGGCTCGTATACCGAGGGTAACGTACCAATCTCAGGATTGTATATAAACGGGAAATATAATTTATAAAAATTGATAAACTTAAGATTGCGGAATGCAAACGGCATTCATTTTTTATAATTTGAATTACTATTATAAGTTTGTAATTATTTTTTTCTATGAAATGACTATATATTTTTACTTTTTGGATTCTTTCCTTTACATTTACTAATAGTTCTCACTTCTTGCCAAATTTCATAATTGTAGGTCCACGGGAAATACCCCATAGGGTTAGATTACGTGGGGGGTTTCATACAAAACGCATAAAAAATAATGCATAAACAATCGTATCTTTTGATTGTGTGGACTTAGGCTTGATTTTTTAGTACTTAAAGGGGTTTATTTAATAGATAATAATTTCAGATTGATCTACGCGATCTTGAGATAAATGTTAACGAACGGACGTACGACCAACAGTGTGATCATGTAAAGGATTTTTTTCGTTTTAATGTACGGAACCCTAAAAAAAACAATAAATCTCATGAAAGCAAAAGTTCAAGAAGATGAGATCCGAGGTTGGGGCCATCCGTCTTCTAGTCAATATTAGCTCCGATATTGTTGCTCAATAATTCTCCCCCCACCCCTTATTGGGTCAGTTTCCTGTTACCGTCAATATTTACAACGCAATTGATTACAGGTGGCGCAGACATGAGACGTTCATCATTTTTCATAATTTGATAGTAGATAATTTATTTAGTGGCAGATCACTCTGTTTTTCTATTTTATACATTGAATTTTTTTACGGAATAAAGATGGTAAAAAAAATAATTTTGAGGTGACAATAATATCAACTAAATAAGGAAACCAAACATTACTTTTATATACTTATCTGTTCAACAACACTCTACATGACATAGTTCATTTATTTATATTTTTAAATTAAATTGAATAAACAAAGTGGAATTTAGTTACAACTATAGTAAATTTTGACTGTCACGTCCTTAATGACATTCGTAACGTTAAGAATCATCTAATATATTAACGCAAGAATCATCAAAATCGGTCAACTCATCATATTTTTCTGGCTCTACAAATCTATTAGTAGGCTCTACAAACATTCATCCTTTGCCTCATCGAGTCAGTTAAAAGCACTAAAAATTGATGTAAATTGGAACTTTAATAATCGAATAGCAAATAAATCTTAAAGTACTGGAGATCATCAATGATACCTATATTTGTTTACATTATCTTACCTTATATTTTCTCTCTTTCTCTCTTTTCTTTTAAGCAAAAGAAATGATTATCAACGTGTTTTTTAGAGTCACGCTGTATCCCGCACACAGTAGGGTACAACGCGGTGCTTTGCCTTGATACTACAGCGAAGAAAATGAAAATATTGAATATTTAATTTCCTCGAATGGGAATCGAACCCACAACCCGTCGCGTTTACAGTCGCACTGAGCCGCTGCGCCATGACTGGTGCGAAGCATCTGACGTAGAAATAAAATGGAGAACTGTCGTTGTCACATTAATTTATGCGGGATAGAGCGTAAATCTGAAAATGGAAAAATATATTCCCATAAAGAGTGTCGCAACTCTCGCGTTCCCGGAACTTTCACGTTTACAATAAAAATTAAAAAAAAATAAAAGAGAGTTCTGCCACTCCTTTCCAATAAATTTCCTCTACCTACCCGGTAAAAAATATAAAGTCTACGCTTCCCCAACACACAATTGATTGGATTCTGTCCACCGAAATTTAATTACGCGCCTCTGAGGCTGCTCCGTAAAGCGGCGTACAAAGCGCTACAAGTTAAACAAGTAACTATCTCTAATTTACCATTATTAGGTAAATCTTAAGGAAGAAGGAAAGGAGAAGGTTGCCGGTTCGATTTCCACTCGGGGGTAATTAAAAAATAAATAAATAAATAAATCAGCTTCACGCTGTATCCCGCACACAGCAGGGTAGGCAGAGGGAACCCAGTGTCATAAGACACTCTGTTCCCCACTTTCTGCCGAATTCTAGAGGAAATGCGTGTTGAGTAGCAGAACTAAACGCCGCGCTTGTCCCTCGACACTAGAGCGAAGAAATGGAAATATAAATTTAAGAAAATATTTCATCTCCTCGGGTGGCGATCGAACCCACAACCAGTCGGTTTTACAGTACACTTTGTGCCTATTTAATAATTAATTCTTGTTTATTAATATTTTCATTTCTACGCTCTGGTAATAAGGTGAAGCGTGGCTTTGAAATTCTTCATTCAATACGCTATGCCTCTATAATACGACGAAAAGTAGGTCTTTCTTCTTCTTCTATACTAGGTTTTTTTTACATACCCTGTTCTATGCAGGATACAGGTTAGAGTGAAGCTGTACAAAAAGGTTTATTTGTCCATTTGAGGACTTCAATGGATGTGGATTCGATTCCCATTCGGGGGCTCCCGATCATTCCATTTCCTCGCTCTGGTAAGAAATTAAAGCGCGGCGTTAAAATAAGCCACTTAACACGCTATGCTCTCTGGCAAAACTGGATGGATAGTGAGAAATGGTATAATTTAGTTTTCTTAGGGCGTTTTCTTTTTATTTTAATTATTTTCTAAATAAAATCATAGATTTAATTAAAATATTTTTTATAATACGCTTTAGCATAGAGAAAAAGATACAGATGTGATTTCTTATACAAGCTTACTTTTCTTATATTATGAAAGTTTAGTTTTGAAATTTTAACGAGGTCTTATTTTTATAAAAAGAAAATGAATGGTTATATAAGAATTCAGGTCCTTACCTATGCCTCGCATAAGTATAAGTCATAATCTTAAATCGATATTAACTGGCAGTGATTCCAGAATTCGACAGAAAATAGGTAACGGAAGTATCTTAATAGGAACGAAGTGTCTTAACACTACGCTCTCAGATTCCCTCTGCCTATCCCTCTATTTGCGGGATACAACATGGAACAAAAAATGTATATTTCTGACTACGACTTTAAATAATTTTGATATTAACAAAATAATAAATGGGTAAATAGTAAATTCGTCATTACAAAAATACTTTTATTATTAAAACTTATCACACTTATAATAAAGGCGCATGTGACTGTAAAATCGACTGGGTGTGGGTTCAGACCCCATTTGAGGAAGTGAAATATTTATTTATATTTATATTTTCATTTCTTCGCTCTGGTATCGAGGTAAAGCGCGGCGTTGAGTTCCGCTACTCAACACACAGTGTCTCCAGAACTCGGAAGGGGGGACTCGCGGAAAGTGGGGAACGGTGTGTCTTAACACTAGATTCCCTATCCTGCTGTGTGCGGGATACAGCTTGAACCTGATTTTAATTTTACAAAATAATAATTGGGTGAACAATAAAACTTCGTCATTACAAAAATAATTTTATTACTAAAACTTATCACACTTATAATAAAGACAACGTTCAAATACATCTAAACATAAATTATACACAGTAAATACAAAAATGTATTAGTTATTTTAGAGTATATTTTTTTTTGCTTTATTACATTAATACAATTTAGAAGGAATAACAGCCATACTTGGTTTAAAATTTAGAATAGTGAAATTGCAAGAAAGTCATATTTTTTATTTTTGTTTCAAAAAGTAAAATTTTTAAAATTAAAACAAAAATTATAATTGATTTATTTTGTCATATAACTAAGATAAATATAAATATTACAATTATCACATATTTATTTATACATTTTTTTTCGTTATTAAATGACTACACAGACAGACAACAGACGATACTGCTGAACTTCGAAAACTGAGGTTTGGCATGTATATAGATCCAAAAGAATATAAAAGAAAATAATAAGGCTGGTATAATAACTAAGAAAAGAAACTTCGTAACCTTTTATGGATTCACCATATGTGTGCCTTTCGCGGTGCAGGGTGAGGAGCTCGGAGCAGTTCCTGGGACTCTTTAACCTACACCCTTCTCGAAACAAGGGTATAGGTTAAAGAGTCACTTTGAAATACCCATAAATGCTCACCTTCGCTGTCCAAGCTATTTTTTTTTCTAAGTAACCACATTTGTAAATAAATTATTTTATATACCGGAAGATAGGTAAAACGGGGTTTAACTGTCAGTTAAGAATATTTATTTAAATAATAATATGAATTTAGCTAACGGCGACGTATTCCTATATAACAAATGACTAGTAATTCAATAATTAGGAAGATTTATAATATACACATAGGTACATATATAGCTAGGTTAGAGAGTGTAGGGAAGTACTGAGAGGAAACTGGAAAAATGGGCTTTCCAGTTTTTTGTGCCTACAAAAACTTGAGAACTATGAACCCACATAGCACTTGAACGTACGGCTTAGTGGTCAGCGCGCCTGGTTGGTTTCCAGGAGGCGCGGGTTCGAGTCCCGCTGCATTAAATTTTTTATACGTTTTCTAAATAAGTATTTTTCTTTACTAAGTGTGGAATGACATTTTAAAAATGTAAAAAAATAATGAGAGGACTTTAGATGGCTACGCAAAAGTAAAATAATGTATGTTTCAAAATTTTTATATGTTGTTGTCATGTAAAAAAACTAAGTGATACATTTTATTTTCTATTCCTCGCAAAATAAGATATACTTTAATTCACTTTTGGCACTGTTTTCTTAAATTTATATCTAGTTTTTGTATGAAAAATTCAATTTAGTCTCTATGCCCTCGAGGCGCATTCTTTACAGCTAAGGAACAGTGCATACATTTTTAGTATATGAAAATGTAGGTTTTATATATATATATATATATATATATATATATATATATATATATATATATATATATATATATATATATAAACCTACATTTTCATATATTAGTTTATTTAGACGTATAGTTTTTAGTTCCAGTTATTAATATTTTTTTTACATTCATTTAAAATTTATGTAATTTATTTCAAGAATAAAATTTATCACCATATTTCACTGTTTTGATTTCAATGTCTTAAGTCGTATTTTTGAGATACATTTATTTTTTTCGTTAGTTAAAATTTCTACTGATTTTTGATTTCGGTTGAATATTTTGTCGGGGAAAGTTATTGTAACACTTTATGATACTCCAAATGGAATATTTAAAATAATTTATGACATTCAATATATTTTGTATAATTAACATTTGGCACACGAATAAATTCTTTTAGATTGAAATAGATATAAACTATTATATATTATTTCACTCGCTCTGGTAACAAGGCGAAGCGCGGGGTTGTGTTCTGGCACTCGACACACAATGTCTCGAAATTGAGTGGAAAGTAAGGAACGTAGTGTTTTAACTCTAGGCCTCGTCTGCCAACTCTGCTATATGCAGGATACGTGAAGCTAAAAAAATTTTAGAAATAGATTTTTGGTTGATATAATTTTCATCCGGATCTTTCCCAGTGTGTAACAATCCTTAAACAACTTTACGCTTTAAGAATCTCTGGTTGATGGATTTTAATATTCATTTGATCATAACATCTTTTATGTAAATAGGGTTAAAGGTATCTTTCATAATAAACGTAAAGAAAATCTTCGATGGAAATTTATTTTAGTCAAAATATTCTCTTACATTATTGCAATGTTAGATATTAAAGAATCATTTCAAATCCAAGTTTAATACCATAGCACAGTGGGCAAATGTCTGACCGATACGATGGCTCTAGGTTCTATTAATAGGTCTAGGTTAATTGCACAATATACGGCGTTAGGTTATATTTATATTAACCGTAACTAATTGAGATAAACAATATATAAAAATAAGTATTTCAAATACCCACATTCTCGAGTATTTGTATCAAATACTAGTATAACTATATATATAGTATATATATATACTCAAATAGTGATTAGCCCTGGATTACAGCGTTTGACTGTAAATGCGACAGTTGTTGGTTCGATTTGTTCTTTTTTTATTTTCTCGCTCTTATAAAAAAACAAAACGTGACGTTATACCTCGTCACTTAACATACAATTCGAAAAAATGTAAAATTATATTAATTTGGCAACCTTATCAATATACATGTACTAAATTTATGATTTATGTACAAGTAAAGTGAAAAAAGTAGTGACGCTTCACTACGGTATTCATTCTTGCTATATGCGGAAAATGGGATTATTATTACAACAAGAAATACCTAGTTTAATTTTTAATAAGAAAAGTATACATATAACAGTTATTATTCAATTATATCAATATTTTACATTTATTACTATGAATTTGAAATGAGTTAATAAAAATTTTACTGTACATTTTGATCACTGTCGTCTTTCATTTTACAAAATATACAAAAATTATTATTTTCTAATGTCTATAATACTACTTTGGTCAAGATGAAAGATTGTTTTAAGTTTCATATTATTATGTAAATTTTATAATAACTTAATGGCCCATAAATGGTCGTACTGATTAACTATTTATGGTAAAAATATGTAATCATCTTTAGTTACAAATTCAAATTCAAATTTAATAAGTCGGTTTAATTGTGTATTGCCTTATGCTTGATATAGTCGATAAAAAAATTAGAATTAGGACCTTATTGACCGTGAACAACAAGCATTAACATGTTATTTTATTTAAAAAGAAAATAAAAAATATAAACCCATCAGTTCGACCACTCTAGAGATTATCAACCACAATTTAGTTTACAATTCAATTAAAAGAAACATTAACATTATGAGTATGAACACTAAAATTTATGATAGTATCGATCCTTAGGCTTTTGCACTGTCTGAAATCTTTGATTCACTGTTTTTTTTCTTTTCAGAATAAAAAGAATTTTCAGTTTCTACATACCTACATATATTGTAAGACAGTAACTTTCAAAAATCCTCAGACAGCGACAGAAGACAAGTGTCATTACAAATTTCCTTAAAACTAAATTACTAAAATTTCATTTTAATTTTAAGAAATACTAAAATTTTAAATATCTAATTTAAAAAACATCAACTTTGGGGTTTGAGTTAGGTTTAGTAAAATCCAAGATTATTTACAATCAATAAGAGTTGTTATTGGGGCTGTCATCGTGACAGTCCACACTCGTATCTGCCGATACATCGATTACATTACAGTTGATTACATCATTCGAATCAATATTTTCGATTATGTCGGTTTCTATGTTATGATTATCATTTTCTTCACTATTTACATTATCCCTATCTACATCACTATATGATATTACATTGTCTTTCACTGAATCAGTTATGGATTCTCGTTTTTCAATTATAACATCGAAATTTGGTTTATAATAGTCCTCTTTTTTTCCATTTTTAGGTAAATCTGGGGGCCTCACTGTTGATAGGGTATTGGAGAGATACGATGATTGTAAATTGTAACCTGGTAATAATTTTGGTTGTAAGGGTAGCATGAGATCTAAAGAACCAGTGGTTGCAGGTCTCGGTTGCAGGGGTGGAGCAGTCATTAAGGGTGGTTGTAAAGACGCCAAAGAGATAGCGCCACACTGCGTGTTGATTATTGGACTCTCGACTGAAATAAATTATAAAAATTTATTAACTTAAACTATATTAGGAGGACAATTTTTATATTTATATTTATTTTGTCCAATTATTTAAAATAGAATAAGTAATATTTTAATTATGTATGTATTTAAAAATGTGGTTAATATTCACACTTTTTTCCGTCTGTTCATTTTAAATATATTAAAGGTGTAAAAGAAGAATTATATACAAGATATGTATAAAATTTTATTAAAAAAGCAAATTGAAGCTTTATGCAGTATAAAATAACTTTGTTGAATATATATTTATTTAACTAATATCTCTTTCTAAAGATGGTTAAATTAAAAGTTAATTTGTCTAGGAGTTGCAGGTTTGTGGGAGGGTGATGCATACACTATAACCAGAGGCTTGGATTTACCTATAGGTGCTCTAGCCTGTAAAGGTTGTGTGACCGGAGGTCGAAGCAAATTCGATGGCCCCTGTAGTGCTAAGCTAATCATATTCATCCCGTTTACACCTGAAATAAATGGAGAAGATTTAATACTCAAGACAAAAGGTTGTTTTATTCTTGTTATTTCTCAATTTATGAATTATCAATATTTATTTTGTATATTGTGTAATTTTTTGAATGAAAATCTGTTTTTTAAAACGGAATTCATACTTACATCTTAGTATTTAACATACCTATATATAATATAACTCTTTATTTCCTACATCTTTCTCCTATGTTACCAATTAAATAAAAAAGTTGAGGCAACTCCTCTATATTCTACTAAGTATACTAGTATGTTTTGTGACCAACGATATAAAGGCCACTGATGTAATTTTCATAATATCCAAATTATACTTATTAAAATTGATTAATAATACAACCCTACCCAACTTTTTTTCTCTATTTATATCTTAAGATAATTGAGACAAAAATACTACCTTTTTAAAAGAAACTGCCCTCTATATAAACTAAAACGAATTATCTCACCAAATTTGCTGTTAGCTGGTAGTTCCTTTAGTACTACAGGATGTTTGACAGCATTCACTCGTCTGTTAGAGGCGCTGGCGTCGCGTTTCCTTCTAGGTTGCTCCACTGGGAGGACTCTACGCCTCTTCTTTGGCAGTTTTGATCGAGCCTGTCGATAGATGGCGCTGATTTTAGTATATAATGTTTCCTAAAGTTGTACGTTTTTAATATGGGGTACTTGACTAGTAAAAATGTAAAATAATTACAAATATATTAGCGGAGCTCGCGTGGCTTCGCAAGCTTAATAATTTTAAATATAGAATAGAATAGAAAAAATATTATTTATTGCACAAATAAATCAAAGAAATATATAAAATGAAATATATATTTATAAATATAATTTAAGTATATAAAAAAATGTTTAGTTTTTTTCTATCTATGATTGATGCGCTGTGCACACGGTAAACGCGGTTTTTCCTATCCCTGAAAAGTAGCCTTTATGTTGTTTCATAGCCCCCTTTTTCGGCCATAAAAATCGATTAAGCTCTTCCAGGGATAAGGAAAAGGGTATTGTTTGTTTTTCTATTATTATCCTATAAATTGCACTTGAAAAAAAAAGAGATTTTGAAATTATAGAGATTTCAATTTTGTGTTTATAATATATGAGTATGTAATATTTGATTTTCCCATTTATCTTAATTTTTTTTTCTAGTATAATATTAAAGGTATTTCGAATATGTATTTTTAGTGTTTAAATAAAATAAAAAAAAATATAAGTGGCTCTCTAAAGTAAACTATTGAAAAGAGTATTTATAAGTGTTAGAAAACTTGCAACCACTATCTTACAATTATATCGTAGCAGTCGCGTAGCACTAACATGTGACCGTAGCACTTGGACGTTGTTCAAAATTTGATTGTATTGATTTGAACGAACATATATAAATATTTATAGTGTGTGTTTTGTTTTTACTTACGATATAATTTATACTAAAAAGACTTGAGGCCAGTCGTGGCGCAGTGGAACGAGGTGTGACTGTAAAACCGACTGGTTGTGGGTTCGATCCACACTCGAGATGAAATATTTACTTAAATTTATATTACCATTTCTTTGCTCTGGTGTCGAGGCAAAGCGCGGCGTTGAGTTCTGCCACTCAACACACATTGCCTCCAGAATTCAGCAGAAAGTGGGGAACGGAGTGTTTTAACACAAGGTTCCCTCTGCTTACCCTGCTGTGTACGGGATACAACGTGAAGCTGATTGATTTTTTCTTTACAAAAGTAAAATGTCATCTTGGTGCAGCAGACCAGCACCAGACTGTGGATGATGACTATATTGATTTTAGTTCGATTCCCAATGTCTGAATTAATTTTGAAAATCGGAGAACGGAGTATCTAACACTCGATTCTCTTTGCTTTCCAAACTAAAAATAATAATTTTGTACTTAAATTTTGTATGGCGTCAGATCATTCTATATCTAATAGATAAAGTGCTTAAGTAATTATTAAGCAAGTACTATCTAAATTTAATACAATTTTACTTAACAAAATTATGTTTATCTACTGCTAGTTATTGCAAGAATTTGATAACACGAACATGGCAATATATTATGCTTCAATGCATTTTTATTAGAAAATTTTATACATAAAAGAGAAGCGAGAAGGACAGTATTTTATTTATAAATAGAATATTTTAATAAATTAAATCGGTCGTGGTGGAGGTGTTCAAGCGTGCGACTGTAAATTGAAGATTGTGAGTTCGTTACCGACTAGAGGAAATTAAATATTTATTTTTTCATTTCTTTGCTTCGGTAACGAGGCAAAGCGTTGAGTTAGTTTTGCCATTCAACACGCAATGCCTCCAGAATTTGGCGGAAAGAGAGGACACAAGTGTCTTAATGCCAACGGAGTGTCTTAACACGTAAAGAAGTTAAGACATTCCGTTCCACAAAAAAAAATCTTGCATAGTATTAAAATAAATTTTCTCTTCACAAACTCTACAAAAATATTCTATAACGGACATGTAAAGAGACTTCGCCAATACTAACAATATTCCAGCTACAAACTTTATGATAACATCTTATTTACGCGTTCCTAACTTTATTTATGTGGAAGTTTGTAAGCTTTCATATAAAAGCTTCTTGTTTGTCATTAAATCGTATTCACTTAAACTAATGCACTTAGACGATATTAAATTATCATAGCGGGTTCGAATTTGTGTGATGTAATTTTAATAATTTCATTTGAGTTTCACGTATTCGTACACATCGCATCGTAGGCAGATTGAACCTAACCTTACGTTAAGACATTTTCATTTTCCAGTCAACAAGTACTCTTTCGAAAATTCTGTGGAAACTGGAGAACGGAATGTTTTAACACTAGATCGTCCCTTTGCCAATAATGCTATCTATATACGAGATATAGCGTGAAGAATTTTTTTTCTTGGAAATTTTAATGCAATTCAGAATTGGAAAAACTGGTATTATAAGTTTTGTAGTCCACGCAAAAGAAATTGCGAGATAAAATTCATTTATATACCTGTATATAAAAAAATATATTAAAAATATTTTTTTAAAATAATAATTCATACATTTTGACAACTCTAATACAGGTCCTATACAAACAAGAGTTTACCCTGAGGGCCTCACGGTGTGTTTGTCAAAGGTTGTTCTCGAATAGAATAACATGAAAATATTTTATTTCAGTAAAATCAATGGGCATGGTTTCTAATTCGACTTTTGTCGATTAATTTTAATGAAAAAAAAAATACCATGTATTATTTAGGTACAAGCCTACATTTATGTTATTTATACTAAGCGTTAATCTCAGAACCTACTAGTGCGAATTATAAAAAAAAATTGTCCATATGTAACTTCTTATCTATACATATATTCTATATATATATTTGTCCGCTCAGAACAGTTGAACCGAATTTTTAAGGACACTGAAAGACACTGGAGCAACATATAAGCTTCCTTTTATATCGGAATTTCGTGGGATCGAAATTGAAGCCATCATGATGGAGATCGAAGCCACAACCATCGAGGTTACAGCACCACTTTGCCACGGTGGCCTCAGATTTTTTTTCGAATACATCATGGCCTCGTATACTTCCCTTATACCAAAACAGATATAAGGACCTCTACATTTTACTTTACATCAGAATAACCAATTTTCCAAACTCATTTATAATAGATTTAAAGGTACACGAATCTTACAATTTTCTCGGTATTACGGTAACATCCTACAAAAGCCCGTAATGAAATAAAATGCCTGAATATACTGCTTATGTTATTTTCCACTTACATCTGAGATATGGAAACATACGAGATGATTTGGGTTTATGAGCCGTTTTTTTTTCTAATTTGGTAACTTAACGTCATACTTGAGACCTTGATGCCAGTAAGGTTGTGGGTTCGATTCCCACTTGAGGAAATTAAATATTTAATACTTTCATTACCTCGTCCTGCTAACGAGGCAAAGTTAAGTTCCACCTTTCAACATCCAATACTTGCAATACTCGGAGTAAAGTAGGGGAAAGGGGTGTTTCAATATTAGGTTCCCAGGTTCATTCTGCCTACCCTGCTGTGTATGGGATACAGTGTGAAGTTAAAATAGATATCTGGCTTAAATATTCTTCTTAATAAATAGTCAAACGTTTCGTTTTGCCATTTTTGACAAAATTTAGCAATTCAGATTTAGTTGGATGCAATAACGAGAAGAATTTACTGCGGCTTGAGGTTGAAATAGATCTCACATAGACGTCATGCCGGTGCGCGTTATGTTATCTATGTATAAAACACGAAGCCTAAAAGACCTCAAACGCACCAGCTGCAAGTTCTCAAAAATAAGTCCGACAATGAACGTGCTAAGCCTGAACATGGGTCTCAAGTCAAAGGCACTGCTCTGAGCTCTTCACTTAGTATCAGCTTCACGCTGTATTTCGCACATAGCAGGGTAGGCAGAGAGAATAAAGTGATAAGACACTCCGTTCCCCACTTTCCGCCGAATTTTTCGAGGCATTTCATGTCAAGCGGCGGAACTCAACGCCGGGCTTTTACCTTCTTGTCAGAGCGAAGAAATTAAAATATTAAGAAATAATAATTCGTTCCCTAGAGTGTGGATCGAACCCACAACCGTCGCGTTCAGTCACAGCCTTGCGCCCCTGGGCCACGACGGCCACTTAGTAATCGCCCGGTAAAATATAACTCCGTATATTTACATAGCAGCGTGAGGGAAAAAAGGTGATAGGTGAATAATAAGGGATACATTCTTATTAGGTAAGTGGAAACGGTAATGACGTACTTACTCAATTTGAACAATTTTACATTACGGAAATCATTTATTTTGTGTTTGTATTGAGAAAGATCATTTGTTCCCATATTAATAGCTTTTTTAGTAATTTTATATTGTAGGGGTATTGTACAAGAATTACATAGCTAATCGTGTATATAATAAACTAGCGGCCCATTCGCGGCTTCGCTCGCATACCACTTATAACTGTTTTATTATCCTGCATTTTCCATAAGATAATCAATATAAATTTTATAATTATAATAATTTATACATTCAATAATTTTGAGAAACTGCAAGCACTAACATGGCTGCTTGCGAGGATGAAATCGGCGGCAAGGGCG
>DWQW01001823.1:0-30560 GCA_018249695.1 Heliconius erato demophoon
GTGTTAAGACACTCCGTTCCCCACTTTCTGCCGAATTCTGGAGGCATTGCGTGTTGAGTGGCAGAACTCAACGCCGCGCTTAACCTCGACACCAGAGCGAAGAAATGGAAATATAAATTTAAGTAATAAGTATTTCATCTCCTCGAGTGGGGATCGAACCCACAACCAGTCGGTTTTGCAGTCACACCTCGTGCCACTGCGCCACGACCGGCCTCAAATAAATATTTTGTTGTTATATATAAAAAAATGCCGATTGATGTTTTTTAACATCCCTGTTTTCACTCTCTGCTAGAACTCGAGACACTCAAGTTGAGTGATCGAACTCAACACTCTTAACGAGAGTGTTTTGTAAACGGGAATTTCTTATATATAAAAAATATTGTTAATTGTTAAAAAAGTATAACAATACTTTAATATATATAAATATTAAATATTTGATAGCCACTTGTGTCTTCCGTCTGAATATTCATATCCCATCAAAAACATAAATGTAAAATGAGGGCCAAGTTCAGTAATATGATATATGCCTTGGTTGTTGTTGCCTAGGTTCCCTCTGCCTACTCTGCAGTGTGCGGGATACAGCGTAAAGCTGATTTATTTATTTTATATTTTCATTTCTTCGCTCTGGTATCGAGGCGAAGCGCGGCGTTGAGTTCCGCCTCTCAACACGCAATACCTAAAAAAGTCGGAGAAGTCAGAACGGAGTGTCTTAACACTAGGTTCCCTCTGCTTACCCTGCTGTGTTCGGAATACTGCATAAAGCTGATTCAGGTCTACTGTTCCTTGGAGACATGAAAAAATCAAACTTCTAAGCCAATGCAATCCAAAGATACGTTTATACCGCAAATTTTAGAACTCGCAAGGGAATCAAACCTACAGGATACTTACCGTGAACTCATACACTTGAAATTTGTTACGCAACAACGTCTTATGGCACAAATAAAGGAAAAATTGCTAATTATGTATTTTTTAATTTACATTATATAATAAAAATATTTTTAATGATTTTAAAGTTGCAACAAAAATCCTTTTCGGTGTGTTTTACAGACTCCTATCCTTTATTAGAGTGAAGCTCAGTCGTCCAGATATAAACTTTTATAAGTTGTGAACTTCCACTACTGATGTCCGCTAAATACTGTAATAATAATTTAATACCAAAAATCATATACATTAGTCGACTATGCAAGTACTCTTAGTATGATAAGTACTAAAATATATGTTTGAATTATAAAATAATGAAAGATGTTAATCCATTAATTATATTTTTACGTGAAACCCTTGAAATCCACGTGATGACAGGCATTCTCAGGATATAAAATTATAAATTACAGTCATTTTCTGCTACAATTGGAGAAATATTTCTTATCTTAAAATATACTTGAAGGCAATGTGTTGTTTTAGATGGCTTACGTAAGTACTAGTGAAGTTAGTCTACAAAATAAATAAAATATTTAGTGACGCCTGACTTTTAAATAAAGCAACACGTAAATAATGCATGCTCTTATTAAAATGTCAGGCGTCAATCCTAAAAACCAATAGTCCTCAACTTTACAGGCGCTATAAGTAAATATTCCTAGTAGAATCTATTTATTGAAAAATTATAAGAAAATTATAAAAAAATACTAGTTTCGGAGTTTTTTCTTAACTGGATGCCAAATTTTACCGTTCTAGGTCATCTAGAACTGGGTTAGAATTAAGGTCTATAGGTCGTTTCTCTTTTTCATTACAATAATATATGAAGCCTTTAAATGTAATACCAAAAGTAGTTAAACATAATTTTGCCTTTTATTCACAATGCAATCAATTGTTTGTTTTCGTTAAGAATGCTTTGTGAAATATATTGTTCAATTTTAAACTGAAATTGGAAATTTATCTATTATTTCTACTTATTTCTCATTTGAAATTTAAATTTACTGTTTAATTTAGTGTTACGATACCCTATTATGGTGCTCGCCAAAGACATTGCATATCGGTGGAACTTAACGCCGCACTTTCTACCCACAAGCCCAAAGTCACTTTACGGTCAGACTCAACCATATTTTTTTAGCGTCACCTTTTATTCCGCACATAGTATGGAACATGGGAACCTAATAAACTCCCAACTCCGTTCCGTTAATGCACTTCTATTCATTCACTACTGAAATCTAGCAATAATAAATATAATTGATTTCAAATTTCGTTTTATTGAAGCCAAAATTAATTAAACGAATCTTTCAATTCTATCGTAAACGAATTATATTGAGATCGTTTTGTTTCTTTGCTAAGGAGCTTACAATTACTTATGTTTCAATAGAATTTGTTTTCATACTAGCAACTTATTGTTAATGTACTTTACAAATTTTAATTTTATTTATAAATATATGTACTCGAAGATATTTCAATTAACTTTTTTATAATTAGTTGAATAAAAATATTTTGGACTGCAACCAATATATTCCATGCGGTATCAACATAGATTATTATACATAAGTAGTCAATAGACATCGTTGTGTATCTGTTTCTATTTTCTCAAATATATATTTTTTAAAACTTTAAATTTTGTAATATTTTGTTTTAATGTTTGGATAGAGTATAGCGGTAACTTTTACATATTTATATTTTTTTAAATATTTTTATCATGAATGTTACCAGTGCGATTCAGAAAATGATCCTTTATGCAACCACCTATTTCGGCTTAAAGTTAAATTGTAACTGTTGGGACAGTTAAAAAATGCCGTTTTATGTAAAATTTCTCTTAATATATAAATATTAATCGAAAACGACGTTTTACTAAATACAGATTATGGAATTAAAAATATCAATATGAACTATTTCAAAAAAATACAGATTTGTTAAAAGTATAGATAGTATATAGTTTGCCGATTGATACATTCGCACGCAAACTCATGCCTTGAGTTCATTCAAATGTCGATAACTTTTTTTTAATGAAACATTTCTGATGAACAAACTGTAAAGTTTACAGTTTATTTTATCAGACAGACAAAAAAAAAAGGAATGTTTTGCTTTCTATTAATCTTTTCAAGTATCCCTCTACCAAAATATTTATACTGTTTTATTATATATATAAATAAGTAATGCTTTGGCTCGTGACGTGTCGAATGGTTAGAATTTTTTATCGTTGTTATGAATAACCCAAAATCTTTTAAAGATTCAGAGATAACAAACATAAAACATAAATATCTCTTGGCTGTAAACAACCATAACAATCAAACCAAGTCAAAACCTTGACCTTAAATTAGTCGATAATGAACATGGCACCCGGTCTATGTCCGCAGGAAAATTTGAAATACCTAAAGTGCATAACTATTATGGTGATAGAACCCTGAAAAAACGTATACCTTACATACTTAACAGTTTGCCTGAGGACATACGCCGAGAACCAGTTTTAAGTAGGTTTAAATTTAAACTTAAAAAGTATTTTCTATAACTGTTTAAAAAAGAATTTGAACAGTTGATTTAAAAAAATGATGTAATTTAAAAACTATGTTTATTTCAACACACAGTATCTGAAAAAAAAAATGATAACAGCTAAATTGTTAGTAGCGTTGTAATTTCTGTTATTATTATTATTCTTATATAAAGAGACTCGAGATCCTACAGTCAAACTCATGAACAGTTTTGTAGGACATAGCATAATTTCCTATGTATCTTCTATTGTAATAATAAATAATAAAAAAAAGAAAAACAGTGTTAAGAAAGTTAAATTTGCAACACATGAGTTTTATAATGAAGAAAAGCCAAGAGCGCATCTTATGTTCCTCTCCACTATAATTATAAATTGTCGTTAGTTATAAAAAGAAAGCGCAACGACACCGCCCCACCCCTACACCGTGAATCAGACAGCGGCTGCAACAGTCTTTACTGAACTCTCCGTCCTCTGTTATTCATAATAATAGAGGCCAGTCACATTTTGTGCCGAAAGTGTGACTGTAAAACCGACTGGTTGTGGGTTCGATCCTCAGTCGAGGAGATGAAATATTTACTTAAATTTATATTTCCATTTCTTCGCTCTGGTTTCGAGGCAAAAGCGCGGCGTTGAGTTGTGCCACTCAACACGCAATGCCTCCAGAATTCGGCAGAAAGTGGGGAACGGAGTGTCTTAACACTAGGTTCCCTCTGCCTACCCTGCTGTGTGAGGGATACAGCGTAAACAAAAAAAATATATATTCATAATTAACTATGCTAATTATGAGTAGAGAAAATTTTATAACTTATATCCAAGGTACATACTGTTACAAAGTGGGAAACGTGTAGTGTCTTAACACTCTTAAGCTCCCTCTGCCTATCCTGCTAATTTATATATGTCCCAATCACAGTCCAGTCGTGGCACAGGGGCACAAATTGTGACTGAAAAACCGACTGGTTGTCGGTTCAATCCTCACTCCAAGAGATGAACTATTTATTTAAATTTATATTTCCATTTCTTCGCTTTGGTGTCAAAGTGAAAGTGTAAAAAGTGGGGAACGGTGTCCCATAACACTAGGTCCCCTACCGTGGTGTGTGTGGGATACAGCGTGAAGCTGATTTAATTTGTTTTTTAATTTTTACTTTTATATCTTTCTTTCTTTGCCCTAAATTTCACAACTGTATATATATTTCCCGTAGATCTATCTACGGGAAATATATACTGTATGTTGTGATTACGCGGTGAATTTCATACAAAATGAAGCAAAACGATATATAAATGCTTATTTATATCTTTTGACTACGTAGAATAAGAATCTAATTTTTGTGCTCCAATGAACTGTATGCCCGAATATTTGATATTAATTTGACCTTGACACCTCAATGTGAACTCAAGTAAAATGGTCTTGACAGATGGACAGATGGACAACAAAGTGATTCTTTATAGGAAAAAAACAAAACCAAACTTATGGATTTCTTTTTTTTTTCCTTTTGAGTTACAAAAAAATAAATATGAATTAATTATTTTAGCTTTGTAATATACTAAAATCAGAAATTAAATTAGGTTCACGCTGTATCTCGCATACAGAAGGGTAGGCAGAGGGAACTTTATGTTTCCGTCGAAATCTGCAGGCATTGCGTGTTGAGTGGCGGAACTCAACGCTGTGCTTTTGGCTGGACATCAGTGCAAAGAAATGAAAAAATATTTTTTTTACATAAATATTTCATTTCCTCGAGTAGGAATCGAACCCTCTATGGGTTTAAAAAAAAAACCCCAAATGTTACTACATTTGGTCCCCTGCGCTACGACTGGACTCAGTATTTAGACCGTGATGCATAAAATAAATCAAATAAAGTATTTTGGGAATTAATTTAGTTTTGCTTGTAAAAATTGTCGTACTTAATAGAAAAAAATTTAGTTGTTTCACATCTGTCCGTAAACCATAACTGCACGCACACTGCAAACGTAGTTTTTCCCCACATAAATTCCGATTCCGCTAAAAAACCGGATAAAATATTATATATTGCTCCATAAATCTCTATCTCTCTATCACAGAATCCTTCTTTCTTTTTAAAATCTCACTCCATTTTATAATCGTACAATCTCGAATTTTTCCTATTATCATACAAACAATAATTTACAAACAATGCAAAGCCATTTCAATTCAATTCGGTTCAGCTGGACCGGAGGTTAGTCTGGATAAACAGAAAGACAGACAGACAAATATGTTAAAATTGTTTATTTGTGTTTTGGTATTGTGTATATAACTATTTGCACTTGAACAAACACTGTTATGTTGATATCACAGACAAACTTTATTTTATTATATTTATATGTATGGATATAGATAAACAGTAATTTAAGCTTTACGCTATATAAAATATCTCACATATACAGAGTATGCAAAGAGAATCCAGCGTTAAGTTAAGACATTTCCGAGACATGAGGCAGGCCGAGTATTGAGCGGCGAAACTCAATGCCTCGCTTTGCCTTGTTATCAAAGCAAAGCGAAGAAATGAGAATATTAATAAATGATTTTTTTTCCCCGAGTGGGAACTAAACCCACAACTGATTGCGCCACTGCGCCGCATTAAGTAATTTAAGTCTTTGGAGTCACTAATTTGATTTTGCTCGCAAAATTTGTTGTATTTACAGAAAGAAAATTAGCTATATACGGTATTTATGTATGACGGTAAGCGCAGATTTTCCACGTAGAGTATGATCCCGATTTTAAATCTTGAAATCTCGGTGTCTTTTATCATCATAACAATCTCGAGATTTTTCTATCATTATACATATTGAAAGCTAAAGATTCAGCCAATTCAGTATAACAGTTGTATAAAAGAAAATTTGTCGAAATAAGTATTTTAAATTGATATAATTTTCTTATTTATGAACCGAACAAATGGATAGAAACAAACATACAAAAAAATTAAGAATCATTGTTTTGGGTTTTATTACATTAATAAAGGCACTCAATATTTTTTTTATACATCGTCCATGTACAGATATGTACTGTATAGATTATACATTTAAAATTACTTAAAAGTTAAGCTAATAAATTTGAGAAGTGTATTCAGTAGAGATGGCAGATACCAGATGGATGTGGAAAGGCGTATTGCTGTCAGTAACAGGGCTAATGGAGCCTTAGATGCATCGAAGAGACGGCAAAACGTCAGCACAGCTTCACGTATGGCCGTACATAATGCAGTAGTTAATACTGACGCTGTTATACGGCAGCGAAACGTGGGTATTACATAAGAAGAACGAAAAAAAGATGAATGCCGTGGAGATGCGATCTCTTCATAGGATATGCGGATATCGAATCCGCAATGAAGTGATACAAAGAATGGCAGGTACTAGCGAGGATATCAAGGCGAGAATGAAGAAGAACGTGCTCAGCTGGTTTCGGCACGTCGAACGAATAAGTGATGAAAGAATGGCAAAAAATGTTTATGGTGGAAAAGTGAGGGGTAAGAGAGGTTGGGGGGAGACATAGGTTGACCTCGGTGTTTTCGAAAAACACTGTATAAAAGATACTGGAGGAAGGTCATATAAAAAACATGAGGACACCCCTGTTATATGAAGAGGTTGATGACAGAGGACCAGGTTAAAGAGGTGTAGAGACCGTAGCGTTTAACACTTCGTACTCTCTGACTACCCCGCTAGATATAAAGCGTGAAGTTAAGTTAAGTTAAGTCAAGCTAATGCTACAAAAACCTTACTACAATATCAAATTACTAAGCCTGTTTATTTTACTCGGCACCTACTTCAAAATTATACATTTTTGTTTAATTATTTCTGTTTAACAAAATCAAAGCA
Source organism: Heliconius erato demophoon (assembly GCA_018249695.1). Taxonomy (NCBI): domain Eukaryota; kingdom Metazoa; phylum Arthropoda; class Insecta; order Lepidoptera; family Nymphalidae; genus Heliconius; species Heliconius erato. The sequence continues at coordinate 7,229 of DWQW01001823.1, forward strand.
CGTTTTACTTTATGAAAAATTATATTTTACTTTATAATTTGTTGTTTAAAGTCGGTCTTTCTTTTGTTAAAAATTAATTTCGTTTAACAAAAACAATGTACGATTTACTTTATGTAAAATTATTTATTACTTTTTAGTTCGGTGTTTGAATTTAAATGACGAGTAGACCTTAAATATATTCTTCACTCTTAGGTATTATTTTTGTGCAACCTAACATTTTGGCATATTGACAAGGACATAACAAATATTCGGACGAATTGGGAATTTCTCCTTTTTTGAACATACTCTTTTTTGAAGTTGGTTAAAAAAGAAATGCAACGATGAGGAATCTTACTACTGATACCCATTTTAACATCGTTTTACCTTGTAACTACTACAGTACAATTACATTTTTTGCAAAAAAAAACAAACTTTTTCAATTTCAACCGGATCCCGTAATAAGAATCTAACCAAATCTTCACCCATTTTCCCCAATTTTCTCATAGATACCATGTCATTGTCAGAAATAGACAAAACGGGGCCACACAGGAAATACCAGCTTTTAAAGAAAAAAAATATCAATATCGCCACTCAACACGCAATGTCTCCAGAATTCGGTGGAAAGTGGGATACGGAGTGTCTTAACACTAGGTTCCCTCTGCCTAACCTGCCGTGTGCAGGATACAGCGTGAAGCTGAACATAATATATTATTGTTTTCTCCTTAATATGAAGTTGTAACTTTTTTAATTTGTAAATAGAACAGTCGCAAAATTTTCTTAAACATTACATAATAATTGTACAATCAACTTTACAATAAAATACTACTGTGTGGCGTAATAAAAACGTTCAAAAATAGCTTTTAATTTACTTGTTGTTGCAAATTCGATGGTTGTGAGTTTGATTCTTACGCAAAAAAATTAAAATTAAAAATAAAATCGTAAATCGTATAAATTGCGTATGCGAATATTCGTTACGTCACTAATGGATACAAATTGTAGTAGATCAAACTTTCTATATTTATATTTAGTACAGATATTCTAGTTAATATAAAAAATACAAGGAAAAACGTATTTTTGCTTTGGAGTTTCCAATTGGACAACTTTATCCGTCTTCGAAACTTCCTGTCGTGCAAACTAAAGTAGCCCATTTTGTCTCAAGCTTAGAACTCGAGTTTAAATTCAGAAGTTCTGGAATTTAAATGTGCGGAATTCAAAGATCAAATACGCCAATAATGTCGTGGCCAAGGGAAACGGAGAGTCTGAACACCAAGCTCTTTCTGCCACAAGACACATTGTTCCCCAAGAACTATTCATAGAGATATTAGAGATATTGCTTGTTAAATGGCAGAACTTTACACTGGAATTTGTCCTTTAACCGAAGTGAATAAATGAAAAAAAAAAAACATTTTACCGACTAGGAATCGACCTTCTAACCTTCGCGTTTACAATCAGATGATGTGCCGCTTCACTACAACGGTCTCCATTAGAGCTTCATAATCACATGAAATAAGTATTAAATATAAATTTTTAAAAATAAATTTTTTAAAAAAAATAATTTACTAAAAACAATTGTCTCTATTGTACTTCAAGGTATGTTTAAATGAAACGTCGATAAAATTAACATTGCAAACTGTACTATAATATCATTACCATAGGCAATTCGAACTAAATTGATTCTTGTTTGCCTTTCAGAGCTTAGAATGGAAGCAGCTCTTGATAGTGAAATATTGAGCGGACGAATTGATGCCGTGATGCCTTTTGAAATTTGAGGCTGTCGTGGCGCAGTAGTACAAAATCAGATTGTTGTGGGTTCTATCACCACTCGAGGGAAAGATTATATTTAAATATCTTTTTTTTGTTTACATTTACTTTTACAAAAATTGTGCGGACGAAATACTGTATTATAAAGTTCAACCTTTAAAAGCTTAATATATTTGCCCAAATTCATTTGAAAGTCTCATCAATAAAATTGATATTTATATTCACAAAGAACATCGTTTGTCAAAAAGAGTTAAATCTTTGTAAATCAGAGTATTTCCAAAATTGAGAAGGTCCGTTTATCTTAGACTTTTAAAATTAATTTCTTTTCAAACATGCAATCTGCAAAATAATGCAGTCGTGGTGCAGTAGCACACGCGTGTGAATGTAAAGGCGACAAGGGTGTAAGTCCGATTTCCACTCAAGTAAATGAAATATTTGATATTTTTAATCTGTCGCTGTGGTGTTGAGGCAAGTTTCGCCACTCAGCGGGAACCGGAAGTGTCTTAATGGGAAACGGAGTGCCTTAACACTACGTTCTCAGGTTACCCCTGGCTATTATACTACGTGTGGGATACAACGTTTTAATCAAGAGTAACTTAATTTTAGTTTAGGCCATTTTGGAGCAACGTGACATCTTAGAACTTTAATCGCGGTAATTGTAGGTTCGACTTCCAAAAATCTTCTAAAAGCAAAATCAATGAAAAAGGTCTCCTTACTGTTGCTAGTAACTTACTTTTTGAACGTTACTCAGATTTAAAAGGCAAGGCACAGCATCTGACAGTAAGCGCGACGGTTGTGAATTCAATACCTAGGTGAGGAAATTAATTATTTTCATCTCATTGATAAATCGCCGATGGGAAACAGAATATCTTAACACTTATTAATTATTAACTCTACACTACTCAAATTGATACTTGTTTGTTAAATATCTACTTTTTTACCTAAAAATATTTATAATAATACACCATTATTATTCAATATAAAATATAATCCCTAGAGCATTATGTACATTGTAATTGTTTATGAATATTTCTCAGAAAAACGTTTCTGAACCAAACGAAATCTTATCATTTCCCCGTCGAGATATATACAGGTTTATTTCTCTTCACATCACATTGTGTTGTTTTCAATTAGAACGAATAAAATCCAGGCCAGTTGTGGCGCAGGGCGAAAGAGTAACTTTAACATGTTGTGGATTGAAAACCCACTTGAAGAAATGAAATATTTAATATTTTCATTTCTCCACTCTGATAACGAGTCAAAGCACGGCGTTAACTTCCGCTACTCAATACACAATACAGTACACAATACATAGCAGGGTAAATAGAGGAAATTTGGGAACCTAGTGTTAAGAGATTCAATTCCCATTAAGGCACTTTCCTTTTTCCATTTTCCGCCGAAGATAAACAGAATACTTTTAGTTAATTAATGATAATGCTATCTTTTCAATTTTGTGACTGTAGCCTTATTAATGAATTATAAATTATAAACATAATAAAAACGAGATAATTTGTAGAAATACTGTATATTAATAACATTTTTTTTATTTCCCTTATATATACATAATAAATTATACTAAGTAGACATTTTTTTTTGTTTTTTTTTGTAAATTAATATATAAAATAACTATTTATTTAAATTAGCTTTAAGATTTTCAACGTATTCTTTGGCTTCAGGATCTTGCTCAATTATCTTTTTAGCTTCAGGTGTATCGATGGCGGGGGCTTCCCCGTGGTAGGTGTCTTCAGTGTATAGTCGGTGGACTTTTCTCATTGTTCCGTGCAACTAGAAAATTATAATAATATATTTTACTTTTTAAGTATACTTTGGGGCACAGCGTGTGACTGTAAACGCGACGGTTGTGGATTTCTTACTTAAATCAGCTCTAATTAGTAAGTAAGCTCCCGGTATCTGCATGATGCAGCGTAAAGAGTATATTACCAATCCTAAATATTTATACAAAATTTTAAATAAACTTTTTAAGATCGAATATTTTTATCAGCGTCACGCTGTATCCCGCACACAGCAGGGTAGGTAGAGGGAACCTAGTGTTAAGACACTCCGTTCCCCACTTTCTGCCGAATTCTGGAGGCATTGCGTGTTGAGTGGCAGAACTCAACGCCGCGCTTACGCTCGACACCAGAGCGAAGAAATGGAAATATAAATTTAAGGAAATATTTCATCTCCTCGAGTGGGGATCAAACCCACAACCAGACGGTTACAGTCACACTTCGTGCCGCTGCGCCACGACTGGCCCTAACATCATGGTCATTTTTATGTTAATAATTAATAAGTATTTATTAAAATAACCAATTTGAATGTAACCAATTTGAATGTAATGAACCATATTTCAATGAATTACATACATTGCTAAAGAAAATAAATAGATTAAAAATATAATCTCACCTTATCCCATAAAGACATGTTAAATCCAAAGTTGCAATGGAAGAACTCGTGGTGTTGATCGTGGAACGACGCCGGGGGCTGCCACGGCTGCCACCAGTACGCCTCGAAGTTGATGCCGGAGTGGTCTATTATACCATGGTAGTAATTGTATAGTGCTACTGCGTAGAATGGTACTGAAAAGATAAGAAAGTAGAAATTTATTATTTTCATCTTCATCTATTTTTGAATTTATTCTCTAATTCGGCCAGAAATGTTGAATTTATAATGAAAAACAATACTTATCTATTTATTTTAGAAAATTAAGATTTACTGAAAAATATATTGTGGTATAATTGACAAGCATCTGTATACATGATTACCTTAATAAAATTATGTGATGGTATTTTCCAATAGTTCCAATTTTACTCCAAATATGTTTATATTGAAAATATTTTCGATCGTGCTGTGTATTTGTGTTGTGCATAAAGGATAATTTTTACTAACAAGAACTGAAATATGTAGCAGGGAAGAAAAAAGGAAGGAATTTGTCGGCTTATAAACTATTTTATTTATATTCACACTGTGCTCTGGGGGACCACACCATTTTTTTAGAAAATGTTGAAAAATTTAATTTATTAAACAAAAACGTGAGTCACTTCATTTTAATCTATATGGATACCCGCTACCCTTATCACTTGTTCATATCAATATTTATTACAATATAAAACAATAACAGGCAATATATAAAACCTGATTTATATAAATCATTTTCTCAGAAAAAGTTATTTTAAAGTTAAGTAGTTAGTCACAGGAAATTATATATTGTTAGCAATCTCGTGTAAAAGAGGGTGGATGTAGGCGGGAAAGATTAGAAAAGCAATGGAAATATTTCAATCGGGGGCAGTTCCATGTAGGCCCTTATTGAAAGGAACCACGTGTGAGGTATTTGTTATTAAGTGATACATATCACTTATTGCATTTACGTAGAATCTCTTTCCTAAGAAATTAGAAATATATAGACGATATGTGTTTTACTTTGCTTTTAAAAAACATTAACTGCTTCTGATTTCTAACATTAAATCATATTTTTTTGTGTAGGTTATTACCACTAATCCAATCAAACATATTGAACAATGTCTAAATTGAATCAGTAATACAATCGAAACAATTAAATTATCCTACGAAAAAATTAAATTATTTTAAAAAAAATCTACTTTAAATGAGGCCATTGTGGCGCAGGGGCACAAGGGCGCGCCTGTCAATGCTCTTGTGAGTTCGATTCCCACTCGGAGAAATGAAATATTTAATATTTTGATCCTCGCTCTGATAACGAGGCAAATCACGGTATTGTGTCTCCTCCAGTCCAGTCCAGTGCATCAGATATCTGTTATATGCGAGATACAGCGTGAACCTAAAAATGAATAATAACAAAAAGAAAAACTTACACCAATGGACAGGTACAGTGAACAACGGTAGGCACATGGTCAGTTGAACGTGCATAATCTCCACCGGATGTATGGCGGTGACTGAGAAGGCAGTGGGCTGCTTGTACTTGTGATGCAGCTTGTGGAAGTGCTTGTAGAGCCACGGCGTGTGGTAGAGTCGATGCAGGATGTATGTTGTATAGTCCTAGAATATTTCAATTTAATATTAATTTCATTGAAAATAATTTTAAATAATCGCTTTTTTTGGTGCTAGTGAAAGAAAAGCTTTTTATATATGTATATAAATGATGATTCGATGTTAAATCTAATTAATATCCGCCATAACTTAACAGATTATAATATTATAGTACTTTTGATTGGAATGAATATTAAAACATAGTCGTGGGGAATACGCTGTGTGTGCGGAAATTTTAATACGTTTTCTAGAAAAATATTTTTCTTTTATAAATGTGACATAAAACTTTTAAAAAAGTAAAAAAATTATATACATAGAGTTTCCACGGCCAAATTATAATATAAAAACTAATGAATTCGGTTTTTTTTCCTAATAGGGTAGACACAGAAATCTAGTGTCTTAACACTACACACCGTTGCCCACTTTACGCTCATTTTTTGAGACATTTCGTATTGAGTAGCGCAATTCTAAGCGGTACCAGATTGTGTATTAGAGCTAGAAAATTAATATAAAATAATTATAATGATTCCCTCGAGTGGATATCGAACCCACAACTATCACTGAACCACTGTTCCAATGCGCCACGATGGCATCATTAGATATAATTAATATCTGCATACAATATTGCATTGATGCAATATGTATCGTTGGACGTGACCTGTTTGAACTGTTTGTTATAATTATAATTAATGAATACTATTAATATGACTGATTTTATTCTATAAACAATTTACGTGTGTTAATAATATTTTAATGGTTTATTGACTCTATATCATAATCGGCTTAATTTAGTAATTTTGTAGTAGTAAACGATTTTTTTAATATTTTTAGTAGAAAATTAGATTGTCCAAATAACAAGATTCGATTTGACATGATTTTTTTCAGTTTTAATAGATAGAGAGGAAGATAACTATAAATTTTATATTTTAAATTTGAGGGGCTGAATAGTATGATTATTCTCTTGTAGGATTAAAACCGGTTGTATGGTTCAATCACCATCGTTGCAAGATTGCTATGTCGGTACAGAAAATTCATAATATTTTTTTTACCTTCACGCTTTATCAGTCATGAAGCAGGGTAGGCAGAGGGAACCTAGTGTTAGGATACTCCGTTCACCACTTTACGATATAATATTATATTCTACACCTCTAAAACATTAAAAAAACTTTGTTTTCAAATCAATATATATCAAAAACAAAAAAAAACTTACAGTATATATGAATAAAACAGGGAACTGCAAGAAGAACCACAACCAGCCGTACTCGTTGAACTGGTAGTATACTGTCGATGGATTCTCATTATATATGTAGCAGGCTAGGAAAGCTGAAAAAGACCCTACAAATAGCAGGGACAGGGTTCCCACCATGATCTCATGGCGCTCCAGTTCAGGTGATAACCATTTTGTAGGCTGTATCTTCCATTCGTGGGCTAAATGTCGTCTTCTTACGTAGAAATACCACTGGAAATAAAATATTTGCTTAAACATTTTATGACAATATATATACTTTGAAAAAGTTAAGTTAAGTTAAACCATGGCATAGTATTTTTTCCAAATGTATATAACATTTGGAAAAAATACTATGCCATGGTTTTAAAATTATTTAAATATTTATATGCTTTTATATAAATAATCGATTTTTTTTTCATAATTGGCCCATGTTTGCGGTAAATATCAATTATTCTAAGTGATCTATTTTATTTTTGTAATTTTTTTAAAAATAATTTTTTTTCAACTTCATGCTGTGTCCCGTATGAAGCAGAGGGCGCCTAGTGTTAAAACTTTCCGCCGAATTCTGGAGGCATTGCCGAATTGATCGAACTCAACGCCGTACTTGCCTCGTTACCAAAGCGAGGAAAACAAAATATTTAATATTTAATTTCCTCAGTTAGGACTCGAACCCACAACCTGTCGCGCGTACACGTGTGTGCCCCTGTGCCACGACTGGCCTCTATGTATATCAAATAATTCTCATTCATATGGCTTATTTTTTATGGCCAGTCTTCATCAACCCATTTCTACAAATATATATCAAGTTTATCAATAATAATAATTTCCTTTCCTATTTCAATATTAAAATAATATATAAATAACAATACCTTACATAATTCATAAGAAAAAATTGTTACTAACACACTAACACTATACAGATATGGATTTTAATCTGAAATAAATTATTTTTATTTTATTTTTTTTTATTTATTAATCAATAGTTCGTTCATTATAAGTGCACTAAGTAGAATTTAAGTGCTTTCGTACTATAAGCAACATTTCACGGAGACATAATATCACGACCAATGAACTCAATTTTGCGCAGAGATTAGATAAAACTATCACTTTATTATTTTCTTTTTAGCTTTATTTAATATTATTGTTGTTGTTTTTTTTATATTATTATTTATTTATTTATTTACTTAAATTTACAGTTCCATTTCTTCGCTCTGGTATCGAGGACTAGCGCGGCGTTGAGTTCTGCCACTCAACACGCAATGCCTCTCGAATTCGGCAGAAAGTGGGGAACGGAGTATCTTACCACTAGGTTCCCTCTGCCTACCGTGCAGTGTGCGGGATACAGTACAGCGGGTACAGAGTGAAGCTGATTTTATTTATTTAAGCTTCACGTTGTATATCGTTAGTGTAGGAAGAGGGTAAGCAATGTAAAGACATTCCGCTCCACACGCACCCCACAATTTTCAATATATCGCTTGTTGTGTGGTGGATCACAACTCCGCGTTTTGTCTTGTTATCAGAACGAGGAAGAAATGAAAATTATCCCCGAGTGGAAATCGAACCGACGACCGTAGCTTTTTCAACCCGACCGCAGACGCCTCAGTATTTAACAAAATACGGGAGCGGGACACAATAGATAAGAAATAAAACATTGTTGCTACTAAATATTTCAAAACAATATAGAGATATAAAATTAAACGTTTATCGCGAACGCTACGAATGCGGGCGAATTTAATCTTACAATACAAGTAAGTGAGACGTAAACTACTATGTGAATTTTGCCTTTGAAATATTTGAATATATATCTATATTAATTTATAATTTATTATAGCTATGACAAAGTTTCTTAATAGTTTTTTTAGCATTTATTGGCATAATATTTAACTTTACTCGATTTACATTCTGGTATTCTCATTTTTAGGGTTCCATATCTCAAAAGGTAAAAGCGGAATCCTTGTAGGATCACTTTATTGTCCGTCTGTCCGTCTGTCTAGACCATTTATTTCGAGATCGCGTGAAGGTATCGAGCTGAAATAAATATGAAATACTTAAGCCCAAAGTCATCATACTGTTTTTAACGTCACGTATTTAAGAGTTCTTGGCTTTTCAAAATCTATCTTTTAATATCTTATTGATATAAATCCTTACAGTGACTTAAAAAATATGAAATAATAAAATAATTTAAAAAACAGCGTTTGACTTTAAGCGCGACGAAATGCGTTCGATTCCCACACGGAGACGTATTACAGTCCTGTCCTGTCCTGTATCCAGTTCACGCAAGCAAAATCTCGAAAATTAAACGAAAGTGAGAAAAGGAGTGCTTAGACACTAGGTTCTCCCTGATTATCCAGATATTAGAAAAACATACAAGAGCCGCCCGAAACATATATCTTTTCGTACAGCTAGATATTAAATAATAGAGTAAATAACTAATTTCACCGATAAAGCAAATTTTACTACACTAAATATCCTTTCATAAAAATAATGCATATCGAATTATTTCAAGTAAAATTTTTAAATCTCTCTCTTCAGTTTCACACTGTATCTCACACACAGCTTTGTAAACAGATAGAACCTAGTATTAAGACTCCGTCCCGTATCCGTAGAACGGCGGAATCAACGCCGCGCTTCGCCTCGACAACAGAGCGAAAAAATGAAAATATTAAACATTTAATTTCCTCGAGTGGGAATTGAACCCACAACCAGTTTACAACGACTAGTCTCACTAGCATGCTAGTCAAATTCATATCAACTACCCTACAATCGCATCGACGTGACAAACGTAAAGCGATGAATATTCAAAGTGTAAACGCTTATCACGTCCCGATTGACGAATTTGGGTAACCGAGATTATATTGTAGCAATTGTATATTTAATGTGGCCAGTCGTGATGAAGAGGCACAAGCGTGTGACTGTTAACGCGACAGGTTCTGAGTTCGATTCCCACTCGAGGAAATGAAATATTTGATATTTTTTTTCTTTGTTCTGGTGTTGCAGCAAAGCGCAACGTTAAACTCTGCACTCAACACCCAATACATCTAAAATTTGAATTTGAAAAAAAAACACTTACTCCCCCGGCTAGAAATTAAGCCCCACAACCGTCTTTACAGACAGACGCTGAGGGCCTTAAAGGCCTCATTTTAATTTAAATGTATAATAAAAAATATCTTACTCAATACAAAAATCAATTCTGTGGTAGACTAATTAGGCAAGATGCAATGAACTTATGAAGAGTTTTAAGGATAAAGAGAAATTGAGGTATAAATCTTTCGTAGGCATTCACCAATTAAGGAAGAATGATTTAAAATAAATAGAAATTTTTCAAAGCTTAAAACTTAATTATCGTTTTAAGTTGGTACATAAGGATAATATTTATATTTCCGTATGTAGATACCGTCCTAGCGCAGCGGCACAACGACAGACTGTACAACGCAATGGTTGTGAGTTTGATTTGTACACATGGGATTTCCAATTGTATTGTACAATTTTTGGCTCTGGTAATGAGACGAAGCGTTCAGTTTCGTTACGAATGTGGTTCCCAATGGATTGAATTAGCTTCACCGTGTCCGATATTCAATTTCGATATTATACTCGATTATCAAAACATTACGTATTGTGTGTATGTAAGGAAATGCAAATAGTTCATTTCCCCGATTAGGAATAAAAATCTACAACCATCGCTACGCCACGACGACCTATAATTTTTATACCAAACGGTATAAAAATAACAGAAAAATATATCTTTGTCTAGATATCTTATTTTCTTATTAAACACCTGCAAAAAGTCGAATAGAGGACTTTTAAAGATTAAAGATACATAGATATCATTAATTTATCAAAAAAAAAAAACAATAATATTATATTATACTCACATGTAAGAATCCACCTACTACAAAATACGTGCCGAAGGACACGCAATGCGCTGATATGAATATAACAGCGAAATTCTCCATTTTTAAGTTTTCTGATGTAAAAAGTTGGTATATATCTTCAGTTGTCATGTTTTTGTTGCTCTGCGTGTGCCCGAAGACTTGTTTGAGCGCCGTCACAAGTATAACCACCCATTCTCCTATAAAATTTAAATATTTTTTTAATTAGGTACATTATTTTTAGGTCTTCGAGGAGCAGTGGCTATGGGTCAGATTGTTGTAGGTTCAATTCCCACTCGGGAGAATGAAGTGTTTTCATTTCTTTGCTCTGGTAAGAAAACAAAGAGGGCTTAAAGTTTAGGCGGAAAGTAAGGGACCGAGTGACATAACATTAGGTAAAAAAAACTCGAAGTAAAAGTGAATTTTCCATTTTACAATATCTTTTGCAATTCAATAGAAACTTCAAATAATTGATTTAAAGAGAAATGATTTCGTTGTTTAATAGATCTATAAAAGAAAATATCTTTCGGTTACATTGAGTATAATATTTTTTCTTCAATTATTAAGTGAAATATTTTGTATTCATCTCCTCGCGCTTAACACAGCGCTTGAATGTCTTGAAAATTGGGCAGTTCGTCGTCAACGGTGTCTTAACACTAGACCTAATGATGGAAAAGATTATTAATTTATAATTATTCATTTTTTTAAATATATGTGAAAAAATAGAACTTTGGTTCCCTCATTCCGCAACGCCTCGAGAATTCAGTGGAAAGTGTAAATAAAAGAGTGAATAAAAACTATATTTTACAGTGCTGAAATCGTTGAGTGACCCATAGTATCTGATGTTAAGATACTGTACTGTACTTAAATAAATGCTGCGTTTTGTCTTTCTACGCTGCAAAATAATTAAAACATATTCCTCAAGGGAGAATTGAACCTACAACAATATACGCGTAGGTTGACGACCATTCGTTTTAACAAAGTCAAGTGACTCAATGACAATTAAAAGGTATTTCCATCACCATTTTATACTGTACGATTACAGATTAATAATATTATCTTTTGAATGATTATATTCTATTGTATATTATACTATAGGTAGATTAAGACTTATTTTATCTGATTTATATAAAAATCCTTTTTTCGTTTTGTATTTATAAAAATAACACTAGCATAATCAGCGATATATAATAAAATTTATGTATGGTAAAAGCATAATAAAATCAATTCTGTACATTAAAGATATAAAAGAACGGGAGCAGCATATAGGGTAAAATGTTTTAAATCCATATCTAAAAAAAATGATCAAGACAAGTCAACAGTTTAGACGTAGGATTTTTTTTTTATTTCACGATTTGTATCCATACTGTATTACGAGTGAAGCAGTTACAAATAGATACCAATAACGTAAACACCTACTACTACAAAAATACTACTAAGCGTTGCCGATTCTCCTCCTTTCTTGTACTGGTATGATTTTTGAGAATTAAATGAAATGAAAAATAGGAGGAGAATCGGGAGAGACCTCGGTTGACCTTCTAAAACACAGTATAAAAGATACTGGAGGAAGGTCACGTAAAAAGCATGAGTACCCCCCGGAGGAGTAGTATGAAGAGGTTGATGACAGTGGACGAGGCGAGAGGTATGTAGAGACCGTAGCGTTTGGCGCTCCGTTCTCTCTGACTACCCCGCAAGGGATAAAGCGTGAAGCTAAGTTAAGTTACAAGAAAGGAATATTTATCGTTCTATTTTGTGCAATTATCTATTTTCTATAATAAACCTAAACAACATTCAACTTCACTGCCAAAACCTACTACTCGATTTCGTGAATGAGTGACAGTTTGTGTCGGTGTGGGTCGTTCTTAACAAATGGCATTTTATTTTACAACCATAATTTTATTAATTATTTTATTTTTTTGCAAAATCCTTTTGTTTTAATTGTATTAGGCTTTTATAGAGTAATTAAAACTGCGGTTTCATTTAAAGTGGTGATGACAAAAACACTCCGTATATTCATAATAGAAGCTGAAAAGAAGAGCATTGCCTGTTATGTGGTGGATCTGAACGCTGAGCTTTGCCTCGTTATCAGAGCGAGGAAAATGAACAAATATTAAACAATTAATCTCCTCGAGTGGGAAACGAACCCAGGCTTCTAAATATAAATATTGTTATTTCTCATCCATAACAGCTTCTCTCATATACGTTCCACATAAAGACAGCGATCAGTTACATTTTTTTTGTGTAGATAATTAACCCTTACTCAAAAATATATTTAATTTATTTACATTTCACCCCTCTAATTGGCGCTCAATGCGCAATATGTCAAAAATTTTTGAGTTGAACAGAGTGTCTTAGCACTAGATGCCCTCTACCTAACCTGCTATACTCGAATACAGTGTGAATCAATAAAAAAATATATATTAAACTCCAATACCTCATGTCATTTAGTGAAAATCACGTAGGTATATTTTTTATCATGGCATAGAAACATTATTAATTACATTGTATTTATAATAAAGGTTGATTACGAAAGGAATGTGATAATACTCTTTTGATTAAACACACGTTGAATTGCACACTACTTTTCATAATAATAATAATAGTGAAATGAAGAGGTAAAATTTTAGCTTCACACTATCTCTATCGGTTGTCAAAAAGAATGGGCGTCAAACGCCACAGTCATGACAGATGGAAGTAATTTTGCTGCAATGATAAAGTTGCATCGTTGCAATTGCATCTAGTATATCACAATTAAAGCGTGTAGTGCCACCATTGAATACGCATTGTCTTAAAACTTTGTCGGAAAGTGAGGAATACCCTCCGGTCTTAGCATTAGGTTCCTTTTGCCTATTCAGATTTTCTAGCTAAAACCTGTTTTTTTTTATGAAATACCTACTTACCTTCAGGTCAGTCCTGGCACATGGACACAAGCGTGCTATTGTAAACTCGATAGTTTGTGGGTTCGTTTCTTATTGGAAGAGGAAAAGAAATATTTAATATTTTAATTTTTTCATTTCATTTTTTCTCTAGTAACGAGGCAAAGCGTGGCGTTGAGTTCCGCCATTCAACACGCAATGCCTCCAGAATGCGAGGGAAAAGCGGAAAATGGGGAATGGAAGTGGCTTAATAGGAAATATAATTCCCTCCGAGGCTCCCTCTGTCTACATTAACTATGTATTATACAAAAAGCGTACCTCTCAAAGTAGCTCCAAATGTGAATACCGCAAAAGTTGCGATAAAAGTACTTATAAATTCAGGTAATCTCTCAAAGAATTTTTCTAATGGTTCAGAATATCGCTCTATCCATTTTACACCTTCTTGCAACGGATCCCAGTATTTTGGTTTGTCATTTTCTGTTTCTTTCTTTGCATCCTCCTCCACTTGTTTCTTTTGTTTCCGTTTCGTTGTAGTCATTCTGTGATAGGAGATTAATATTGAAGATTATTTTATTAGCAAATATATTAAAAAAAAAACACTCAAAATCTAGATACCTTTAACTACTATTATATTTAAATTTTAGTATTAGAGTATATTAGACATTTAAAATTGAAGATATTTCACTCTGTAAGTGACAAATAAGTACTATAATACTTCCCTTATATATCCTTCATTTTTATGTTGTGGTTAAAACGAACACCCAATAATAATGTAATAAATATAACAATACTCTTATATTATGATCTTATAACGATTGAAGTAATTTGTAGGAAAATGGCTTACAATATTTACATATAAAGGCAGGGGCATAAACGTGCGAATGTAAATGCGACGGCCGTGAGTTCGATTCCCACTCTAGGAGATTGAAATATTTAATATTTTCATTTTCTCGCTCTGGCAACAAGGCAAAGCGTGAAACTAAAAAAAATAAATTAGACTATTTAAAAGCAGTTACTTTTGTTGCTAATAAATCATTAATCACTTATAAAACTAGTATATAAAAATAAGAATATAATAAAAGGAAAATCTTAGAAAAAGCCCAATTTTGTAACACAAAAAAAACACCTCACCTTAAATCACTATATAATAAAAATATTCATTTAAAACTTAATTTATAGATACGTCTTTATTGTCAAATAAATAATTGGCAAATGTATGAGTGGAATAAGACGATATGCGAAAAATGAATAGATAACATACATACCTACGTAAGTAAAGATTATTTTATATTAATTATTAATTATTGTGTATTATCTGATACGTGATGCTATGTTTGAGTTCATTCGTTTCTAATTTCCTTATTAAAAAAAGCAAAAATCAAATCAGATTTACGCTGTATGTACGCACACAGCAGGGTAGGCAGAGGGAACCTAGTGTTAAGACACTCTGTTCCCCATTTTCCGCCATGTTCTAGAGGCATTGCGTGTTAAGTGGCGGAACTCACCGCCGCGCTTTGCCTCAACACCAGAACTTATTTCCTTATTAAATGTGTATAATTTAAAAAAGCAAAACAACAGTACCACTTTATCGCGGCCATTGCAGGATGGGCAGAGGGAAAAAAATATTAAGATACTCCCATTTAGGCGTACCGCCCGAATTTGAGACATTTCCGGTCGTGTAGCGGAACTGAACTACGCTGTTTTAAAACATCGGGGAGAACAATTCATTTTCTCAAGTAGAAATAGTATGAATAAATATTCTTAGCAAATTCAATTAAAAGAGGGTAGTTGTAAATAAAAAAGACTATTAAAGTAATGAAATTTCTTTGATAGACACTTATTGGAAAGAAACTCGTATGAAGTATTGTAACGTAGAGTCTCTTTTTGAATAATTTATAAACATACAGACTATAATGTATTTTTATTTAATTTTTAAAAGTTGAAGCTTAACTGATCTTTGATTTCCACGATTATGACACATTTTAAATGAAACTCATTAGCCGGATTAATCGCGTATATTTAGTATTTATACATTTTTCCCACATTTCGAATACTTTGCAGTAGTCCGTGGTCACACGCGACGGTACACTGAGTGACTGAGGTGGCATTCGTCTGTCAGTTGACATAATTATTATATCAAACTACCGCCAACGATTTCTCAATTGCCTCGCGTATTGCCCTGGATTACTTCAGAAGGAGATGACTGTATCCTCTGGTGTAGTAGATTTGAAAATTTTCTACCATCGTCTCTATTGAAATTAGGATGTTTTTTTTAATAGCCTCGCGGATTATTCTAGGAATATATCTATTTTCCTCAGTAAAGATGTTAGCGCAGGATGCTCACACACAACTGACTTCTAAAGATTCTTGATATCGGAGATGTGTTCCTACAACCTATCACCAATGCTCATCTTTGTTTGACCTATATATGATAAGCCACAGTCACAATGTAGTTTATAAATACCGGGACATTGTAAAGAAATATTATATAATATTTTTAAACTGTATCCCGCTCATAGCAGGGTAGACAGAGGGAACCTGGGAAACTAGTGTAAAGACTTCCGTTCCCCATCTTCATCCGTTCTCCTTCATTCATTCCGTTCTCCATTTTCTCGAGTGGAACTTGCCACGATTACTGTCGCACGTGTGACGAAAGAGGATGGCGAGAGTATGTCAGTAGGAAGGAAGGAACCCTGGGACCTTGGCGGTCTACCCCCCAGCCGAGTGAGACCCCCGGTTGCCCGGCTCAGGCGACCAGCAACCGCGGTAGCAGCTTAGGAGTAGGATTCAAAAGACGGGAGGACATCCCTGGGCAGCCTTGTCTCGGCTGCGTCCGGAGAACGGTGTGCCATGGGGCGATGTCGCGCAGATGATGGAATTTCGATGCGTCTACCCGGTGGTACATTCGAGCGGTGTTTTGAATATGGACGCTCCAACTTCAACGACGAATCGACGCTTCAACTCCTCTATACAGAGATCACGCTTTATAACGGCGGTGAACATCGTACAAACGTTACACGCTATTTTATACTTTTTTTAAATATACTTATCCACCTTTACAAATTATATTTTTAAACACATTCCATCAATCATATTCGTCGATATCAAATATTTATACTTGAAAATAATAAAAGTATAGTGCTGATACAAAATTATTATTAATTATATTTTATTAAATTATCATGTATATTATTATAATCATCATAAATTATTATTCTTAATTAAATCATATCATATTAAGTACGGACATATTAAATAGCAGGTGGTATAATCGTCTAGCATCTTATAATTACCTTTTTTTTCAACTTTATTGTATGCTTACCTAATCTTAAGACACTTTGTCACCACATTTCGCCGAACTTGTGTTGGGTGGCGCAACTCAACGCTGTGCTTTCCTTAATAACAGAGAAAAGAAATGAATATACTTATAAACAAGAATTTATTCACACAAGTGAGTGAATCACGCGCTACGACGACCTCGATCAGCTTCACGCTGTATCCCGCACACAGCAGGGTAGGCAGAGGGAACCTAGTGTTAAGACACTCCGTTCCCCACTTTCTGCCGAATTCTGGAGGCATTGCGTGTTAAAACCCACAACCAGTCGGTTTTAGTCACTTCGTGCCTCTGCGCAACAACTGGCCTCTATATTAGTTCGTTAATATTTATCTTACTAATATTGAGGAATGGAGTAGATTTAAGTCTTCACTCGGAGTAATGATTATACTGATTTAAATGAAATTTTTAGTTTTCCGCTCGGGAAAGAAAGACAAAGTGCGGCGTTAAATTCAGCCACTCAAAAGAAGGAAGTCGAGAGCGAAATATTTTATCACTAGGTTCCCTTTGCCTACTTGGCTACACGCAGGAGATACGTGAAGCTCTACGTGACATTTTTTCGCACTAAACAATAGGAAATATGAAAATATTTAATAATATCGATTATATGTGATTTAGTTAGCATATCAACCAGCTATTATACTTATCAATACGTAATCAATGTAATTAAATGATTCTCACTGTAGACTTACGTAAGTAAGTACTTATTATTATTGTTTTGGTATAATTCAAATTTGAACTTATCGAATTTAATCTTATTATTTTTTTAACGTAAATTTGTGATAAGTTTTGCGTGCTCATTGGCGGAACACAACCCCGCGCTTGCCGTTACCAATGCAGCCAAAATGTTATCATTAAATTGTGGCTGTCATCTCGCAGCGGCATACCGTACGTAAATGTGATAATCGTTGGTTCGGAGAATTAATTTATTTCATTTCCTCGGCTTATGAACATAACAAAGCGCGGCATTGAGTACCGCTAATATCAACACCCAATGTCTTAACAATCCGATATAGAGTGGGAAATGGGATGTCTTAATACTAGGTTCCCTCTACCCATCCTGTTACCGCTGCGCCACGACTTGGCTCCTCAATTAATAATAATTATTATAATAATCAATTATAATTACCTATATATATTAATCATATATAATATTAATCAACAAGAATTATTATAATACTCAATTAATAATAATTATTATAATAATCAATTATTAATTTTTTTTTAATAATGCCGTTCAGCTTCCTTAGCGCTTGCGGTTCGATATTCTCACGAGAAGAAAATGTAATATAAATAATATACGAATAACTTTTTTTAAATTATCATTTTTGTAACGCTGCCATCTGACATTGAAACAAAGAACTAAGTGGGCAAAAGAAATTTTGTTTAATAATTTTAAAATTTTGTACTAGATGGCGCTATACGACGACTTATAATACGACGCTTAACATTTATAAGAATTGTTATTCTCTACAAAGTTGTTTAAATATTGATTCTTAAAACAAATTTATTTTAAATGTCATTAACAGAGGTTTTATTATTTATTATAACTAATAAATTATTATACCGCCATCTAGCATTGCCATTTTTGTCTACACAAAAAGTTAAAAGGCAGTATGAAGTGAGGCGTTTGTATGGAAGATGTCGTTATATTCTGTTTCGGACGCACCGAAAGTTCGTTTACTCGACTGCGAGACACAAAGGAAGGTAAAACACATTAGTCAACGGGTTAACCGAATTTTATAATTAATTATATCATCATCATCATTGATTTTTGCATATTAACTCTTCTGATTACTTAAATACATGACAATATTCAAATTCAAATAATTTTATTCAAAATATGATATGCTTAATTTTTGGAATGTCAAAGAACCGGCACAAGAAACTTTAAGAACTTTAAATTTTAAAGAAATACATATTTAATTTTGTGTGTGTCTGTTGTAATTTTCTGTGTTAAAAATAATACCACCGGGACAACAAGACGCCGCGCCGTATCGTTTCAAATAAAAATATTTATGTATTTTTTTTTCAAATGGAATATCGTTAAATAGATATTCAGAGATTTTTTAGGGTTCCTTTCGTCGTTTTTAAGTTTACGGTTTTTTTAATTTTAGGTTACGGTTAAGATAATATTAACGATTTAGAAGTAATTAATTCATATCCTGTCTAATTTTTATACATAAAGCAAATACTTTAATACTTTAATATTTTGTTACACTGCATGTATAACGTATGTATGATAGTAGCTTGCTAGCCTTTTAGTGAAATATGAAATTCGATGCCCTACAATGATCAATAACTTTCTTAATGAAGTCTAATTTATTTCTGTTTAATAGTCCTTATCTAAGTAATATATCCAAACAATAACGTTTTAACGTAACGAGATTTTTATATGTTTTCTTAATAAGTATTTTTCTTTCCTAAGTGTGGAATAACACATTAAAAATTTTAAAAATAATAACTCCTAATTAAAAATGTAAAATAAAAAAAATACATTACATATCAATACATAAATCAATCTATCATAAAACTCAAGGAGCTCTCCAAAATTTAAAACTTAATTGGGTCTCGGCAAAATATTAAGCTTTATTTAATACAGAAAAAAACGAAGTTGAAGAAACGAACGTTGAGGCCAGTCGCGGCGTAGTGGCACAAAGTGTGACTGTAAAACCGACTGGTTGTGGGTGCGATCCCCACTCGAGGAGATGAAATATTTACTTAAACTTATATTTCCATTTCTTCGCTCTGGTGTCGAGGCAAAGCGCGGCGTTGAGTTCTGCCACTCAACACGCAATGCTTCCAGTATCCGACAGAAAGTGGGGAATGGAGTGTCTTAACACAAGGTTCCCTCTGCCTACCCTGCTGTGTGCGGGATACAGCGTGAAGCTGATAAAAAAATATAAAAAAAAAACAAAGTTTCGGGCAACGACCAGTTTGAACATAAAAAATTTCGTCATATCATTCAATACAAAATTGCGCAGGATCCCTTTAATATCTGTTAGATTTTGCATCACAAAGGCAAACACGATTAGTGATCTCGTTGGGATGAAACCCGTTGGCGATTTACGTAATACGATGAGATGAGAAACTCAAATATCGATATATTTATTTATTTATAATATAACTACTATAGAGTAGTATAGAAATGTTTATTTATAGATACAGTGGTTGTGGGTTTCGAGTCCCGTGCAAGAATAGTTTTGCTGTTTGATATTTTAGAAAACATATTTTTATGAGTTTTGCCTCTCAACATACAATATTTCGAGATTTTAATTTTCGAGAAAGATATTGAAAGGGGTGATTTAACACTAAGCCGAGACCCTGTTATATGCGTGAAATAACGTGAGTTAAAAACGTACACAAAATAATAAAAAAAAAATTAATTAAAATTTGCGTTGAGTTCCGCCACTCAACACGCAATGCCTTCAGAACTCGGTGGAAAGTGAGGTACGGTTTGTCTTAAAACTAGATTCCCTCTGCCTACCCTGCTGCGTGCGGGATACAGCGTGAAACTGATTATTTTTTTAATAATTTTAAAACAACAGCTAGTATATTTATTGGTTTTAATGGAGACTGGTATTCATAGATTAAGTATTTCGAAATCTTTTGCTATAATATAGTAATAACAGTAAATGTAAATGTGTTCTCATTTTTGCTTATTAGTGATTTAACGGTAAAATTCAGTTTATGATTGGACCTTGAATTTATATTTTCTTTGTACAATTTACTCTAAAAAAAATATATTATTTATTAGTTACAGTAAATACTTTATTTACGTTTCTGAGACATTGCTTCCATAATATTGTCAGGCGTTTTGACAAAATGAATGAAAAATATACAACTCGAAAATATTACTTATACTCTACTTACAAAGTAGGTGAGTGAATCTAGAACCGTTCTTTATTTATATATCTTTTAATTAAAAAATATATATTTTTTAAATAACTTGAATATATGTATATATTCAGAAAAAATATTTCTCAAACAATATAACGCCCTCTTAAATATAAAAAAAAATACATATACGTAATTGTTGTATCAAATAAGCGATATAAACTAAGTTAAACATTAGATTATTTTCTCTTAAAGGCGCTTTTGCACAAAATGGAAGTGAATTGAAATCATTATACACGTATTTTTTGACCAAAAATACAGATAATGTAATTTTCTTGTGCATTATCTCTGTCTTATATATTGTATCCAAAAGGTGCTTGAAAGATAAACAAGTTTACACAAACAAAATATATGTCACAGTGGGAAAGTGTCTGATCATAAATTAGATGGATGGTTGTGGGTTAAATCCCACTCGAGAAAATGAACTATTTTATTTCTTTGCTCTAGTAACAAGACAAAGCGAAAGGTTGAATTTTCTTAGTAAACAACGCTTAACATCTCGGATAGGAAACGGAGTGCCTTAACACCTGTCTCGTAACTGACCTCTGCGTATCATATTATATATGAAATACATTTAATTTAGAGGAAAGTCGTGGCGCAAAGGCACAGGCGTGAGATTGTGAATGTAATTGTCTGTGGGTTCGATTCCCACTCGAGGAAATAAAATATTTTATATTTTAATTTCTTCGCTGATGTCGAAGCCAAGCGTTGAGTTCCACTCTTCAACACACAATGCCTTCGGAATTCGATGGAAAATGATAAACGGAGTGTTTTCACAGTAGGTTCCCCCTGCTTACACTATGCTGTGAGCAGAATACAGAGTGAAGCTAAAAAAAATATTAAATTTCTTACAAATAACATCGTACATTCATTGTCAGAACGCATCTGTTATAGTTGAAATATTAATTTACGATGCACAATCTACAATCGTCCATCTCGTCTCCCACAATGGTGCCCTTCCATCAAAATCTAATTGCATTTACCTCAAACCGATCTCATTTCAATAGGAAGTTAGGTGGCGGGCATTAATCACGCGCGCTTGGTGGCCCTTTGTGTGGAGTTATAGCTGGTGTGGGTATGGGTTATGTGTTTTTGGGACTTTTTATATTATTATTATTATTATGAATACACACAAACATTTTTTTTTCCCCCTCCGCGCGTCCGGAGAATGTACACACGTTTAAAGAAGCTCCGTTAAAATTTGTGGTTTAAAAATACAATAAGTACATATTTTAGTGAAATTTTGTGCTAATTTAAACTATATCACTAAATGAAAAAAACTGGTTAACAATGTGCGGAAAAAAATCGTGTAAATTAAGTGTTTGAAGTGATATACGCAAATCTAAAAGTTCTTTGTTCAATAGTGAACCGTTGGACACGACTATGTTGACCTTTGAACTCACCTAAACCTGTGTTATGTATTTTAGCGTCCAATCTATAGAGACTAATTTACGAAGCTGCTTAAAAGCTTAACAGCAGCCCCTGTGGTAGTGCATCGCTCTAACAAATCGCCTCGCCGTGTGATCTAATCCAAGTTTAAGACTTATTGTACATTCTTTAAAATTATTGATTATTATTTTAATTTTTAATTTTTTTTTTTTATTTTATTTTAATTTTATATTTGCCGATTTTTATTTTTTTTTTTTTTTATTCATAAAATATTCTGTTAAAATGCCACTGAAAAGAACCCCCCCTAAGTCGTCACCACTACAGCAGTGTATTTCGGAATCAAGCCTCAGTAAAGGAAAAAACTGTGAATCTGAAACAGCGAGTCCAAATGTGACCGTTCGTCAGAAGCGTCGACGTTCTCCTTCCGACGATGTTGGTGAAAAGCTTTCCTCTTTTATGACGGAATTTAGAGATCTTCTTGAAGCCCTTAAAAAGGAACAAAATCTCAAATTAGAAAGATTATCTGCAGCCGTTGAAGACATTAAAAAGCAAAATTATGAAATCCAGGCATCCGTAGAGTTCTTGTCGCAGAAATATGACTCCATCATCAATCAAATTGATAAATTAGAAAAGGATAGGCAACAAAACCTCCTTCAAATTGAATTACTAGAAGGCAGAATGGAAAATTACGAACGTTTATCTAGATCGTCATGCATTGAAATAAAAAATATCCCAAAACTTCCTTCCGAGACAAAAGACAAATTGTTAAGCACTATCGTCTCTGTTGGCAATAGCCTAAATATACCCATAAAATCAAACGAAGTTAAAGACGTTTTCCGCCTCAGCTCACGTGATCCAACTAATCGTACAGTCCTTGTAGACTTCACTAGCATAATTATGAAAGAAAAGGTAATCCAAATGTACAGAAAGAGCAACAGAGAGAATAATAGACTAACAACTGAAAAGTTAAAATTGCCAGGACCTTCCAAACCAT
>DWQW01001824.1:0-30556 GCA_018249695.1 Heliconius erato demophoon
TATTTCCATTTCTTCGCTCTG
Organism: Heliconius erato demophoon; assembly: GCA_018249695.1. NCBI lineage: Eukaryota > Metazoa > Arthropoda > Insecta > Lepidoptera > Nymphalidae > Heliconius > Heliconius erato. Next base: position 22 of record DWQW01001824.1, read on the forward strand.
GTGTCGAGGTTAAGCGCGGCGTTGAGTTCTGCCACTCAACACGCAATGCCTCCAGAATTCGGCAGAAAGTGGGGAACGGAGTGTCTTAACACTAAGTTCCCTCTGCTTACCCTGCTGTGTGCGGGATACAGCGTGAAGCTAATTTAATTTAATTTTAGCACACATTTACATATACATGATGGGAGTGTAAGCGCTCCTTTTACGGGAACATCATATAGGGTAAAATATTTTAAACCCATACCTACAGAAATTAATCAAGATACCTCAACAGTTTAGACGTAGGATATTTTTTTCATTTCTCGATGTTTATCTATATCTGTATTTCGTGTGACGCAGTTACGCATAGATACCAATAACGTAAACACATACTACTACAAAAATACTACTAAAGGTTAATCAACTTTGAACTTTGCCGCCAAAACCTACGACTCGATTTCGAATGAGGTATATGCGGCCGTTTCTCTTTGATAGGTGTTTTGTGTGCGTGTGTCGTTCTTGACAAATGGCGGTTTATATTACAACAATAATTTTATTATTTATTGTAAAAAATATATATATATTGTATTAGGCTTTTGTAGAGTGGTTAAAACTGGTGGTTTCATTTAAAGTGGTGCTGACACTTCCACCCATATAATAAATAGATCGAGGCGAATTGGATCAATGGGGGAATCGGATCAATATAAGAAATTCGTTGATATTTTAAATAACGTGAGACAAATAACTTAAACGTCTAGCGTCTTACTTCCCTCTCTCCAACCCTTATTACTCGTCAACGTCAGTTTTTTTATTCGTTATTTACATCAATGTTAGTGCTGCTCGACAGCGATCAGGTTGTAAAATGTGTAAAATTTTGCCACTCATCTAAGGTAAGTACTTATAATTTCATTACATAACTCTAACGATTTAGGCGAAAAAAAATAATTTAACCTCTTAAGTAGGAAAAGGGCCTATTTTAGAATATATTTTAGTTCTTAAGAATAATGTGATAGGTAAAAGCGCAAGATATTTATTTACATACCGTACCCTAGATGCGAAGAATGGTACCACGAAAATGTGCCAATATAGAAGGTATATGTGTGGTTTGTCATTAATTTTGATCTCAACAATTATCATTTCAGCTTTTTTGATGTTTGAAAAATTTATAACGTTACAAAAAAAATATTTAGTTTTTATTTTATATTCGATTCTATTCACCCCACAAAATGGGGAGAATCGGATATTTCTGTCTTGTGAGTTTTGTGTTAATTATTTGTAGAATTTATGAATAAAATAAGTTTTGTTATATTTTTTACGTAGCTAGATTGTTAATGATTACTATCTAGCCAATAAAAGTTTGATATGGTTTAGTATGATCATATCCTCATAGGAAAAATGATCCGATTCGCCTCGGTCTAGCCTACATGTCGATATCTTTTCACATTTTTCATATATTTTATGACACAGACAGAAAGCAATAACAGTACAGCATAGCGCAGACAAGAAAGCGAATTTTAGGATAGGTTTCGGAGCTTAGGTCTATCTAGGTTTAAGCTTCAGATTTTTTACGAATGAACATATTCTCCTGATTAAGATACATAGTTCTCCAATACTCCAGACAGTGCAGGTTCATTGATGGAACTAACGTCTAGTACTAGAGTGAAAGTCACTTTGTCTAGTAATCGAGTGGGAAAATGTACATACTTCATTGCATAGTCCGGAATCAAAATTGCAAGCAACTATTGCGCTTACAGTCTGAGATTATTTAATCATATTGGCATAAAATATAATAAATATTTAAAATTTCTTATTACCATCTTTTACTGATTGCGGCTCTATCATCAGTCCTGATGGATCAGGGCTAGTCTCTTGATCTTCCACATCAGTAATCTCGGTTGACAAGAATGCAACTGACTTGGAAGATTTTCTGCTGTTTGCGAAACCTTCAAATGGTTCTTTAATTAAATTTCTTTTTTGCAATTAACGTATATTACATTTAGTTACTAAAATATATAACTATCTACTGGAAATAATTTCGAACATAGTAATAATTTAGATGTGACAACAGTAATAGCTCATTTGGACAGAATTAACTAATAAAGCTAAAAGCTTCTATTTAAGAATTAATTGTTTGCTATATTTTTTTAATCTTTTATTATAAAGCATAAAATATTAATTATGCATTATTAATTATAATACTACATAATAAGTACCTTTCCACGAAGAAGATGTATACTTAAAATCAATGCTTTTACGTATTTCACTGTTTCGGCGGTGCTTATTTTGGATCTCTTCATTAAAAGATGGTCTGTAATTTAAGATTTTAGTTCATCATAACTTAATAATTATGCAACAAATAATCAATAATCAAACTATATTTTATTTATCATTTTTTTAAGTATATAGTTTAGTTTTTCATTTTGAGGTCAGTCGTGGCGCAGGGGCACAAACGTGTTCACAATGACGCGACAGATCGTATGGCCTAAGATCCCATTGTTTATTCTTGCCGGGATCTGTTTTTTAATAAAACTTATATTTAAGAATGATATATGATAGTAGAATAAATAGATTACACTAGGGTTGCCTAGAAGAATCCCGCCACAGTCACCTTGAATTAATTTTTTTCGTAATGCGTTTTTGGCGAAAATTGCACCCATAAGTTTTTTTATGTGAATCCCTCATCATTTGAAACAAAATCGAATAAGGAATTGGAAAAACAATAGTTGCCAGTTCTCAGTCTGCCGCAAGCCCAGGGTTGCCTGGTTTAAACAGGTTACTTTATGTTAATAATTTGCACTCACCTGGTTTTTAACGAATTATATATCAAATTAAAGCTTATTTTTTTTCAACACTATAACATGATTGCCTGTAAAATAACTGCCGCAAGCAAAAGTTACTATCATTTGAAATATTTTATTTCGGTTTCGTTTGACTATTAGAATAGACGATGAAATGCGCGGTCTGCCATATGTTTTAAGTAAAATGTTATATAACTATTATTATATAATATTTTATATAATATATTTTAATTGCTTGTATCATAAAAATAACGAATTAATAAATAGTTGCATTAAAAAAACTTTAAAAAAACAGATCCCTGTAGATTTAAGCATTGGGGTCTCGACCTAGTGGATTCGATCCCCACTCAGGAAATGAAATATTTAAGATTATTATCGTGGGATACGACGTGAAGCTAAAAAAGAAAAACATTCACACAAATACAAAACAAACAAATAATATTATTCATTATCATTGAAAATTTTAACATTACGTTTTAAATTGAGTCTTCACTTGATTAGATGGTAATCTACAAACATCGCTGACATATTCGTCGGTATCGATATTCTGTTGTTCTTGATATAGGGAGAAAATGCTAGAGCTTTCGCTATTGTGTTTGTACGTTTCCTTATTGCTGCCGAGGGATACGGGACTCTGTACACAGAAAGTTACATGGATACCCTATTGCATTTCTACAAAGCATTTACAAGAAAATAAAATTTGAAATGTTTTTGAAAATGGCTTATCGCATTGGATGTAGCAACAGGAATAAAATACTTGTTTTCTAAATTATTTTACTGTTTACACTTCAGAATGATAAAGAGTGAAAAAATATGCCTTTTATCAAATCCCCTTTTTTCAGACAAAATTCGCATATTTTTTATGTTCTTATCCCATTGAATTCTAGATGAAATGACATAACAGTTCTAAGAACAGACAAATCAAAATCATTTAATGTCGATTTGAGGTAAACTCATTTTCTTTCCGAAGGCTATTCAAAATTGTATTATTTATATATTTTTAATGCAGTTTTTTGTTGTGGCGTTTACCGAGTGATAAATGACATGCTATGCAATGCAATGCATGTTATTATAATTACACTTATTTCTATGTTTGTAAATTCAGTTTAAGAGTAGACGGTGCCTATTTTATTTTTTTTGTGTTTGTTGTGTTTGTCAGTCAAATATCAATGATGGAGGAGCAGTCATTAATTTTTGTGGGAGAACAATAATATTTAGATCTTTATTTTGAACATAATTATTACACATTTTAAATTAAACTATTTAACTGGGTATATTCAGATCACGGGTAGAGTCTACTCGTGACCACGGACTCCTGCATAGTTTTCGAAACGTCACGGTTTCCAAAAATGTTTAATACTAAATATACGCGATTAATCCAGTTAAATAGTTTTATTTAAAAATCATATTTATGAAAATCAAATCAAATCAGCTTCACGCTGTATCCTGCACACAACAAGATAGGCAGAGGGAACCTAGTGTTAAGACACTCTGTTCCCCACTTTCTGCCGAATTCTGGAGGCATTACGTGTTGAATGGCAGAACTCAACGCCGCGCTTAACCTCGACACCAGAGCGAAGAAATGGAAATATAACATCTCCTCGAGTGGGGATCGAACCCACAACCAGTCGGTTTTACAGTCACACCCCGTGTCGCTGCACCACGACTGCGATATTTATCTATAAAGAATAATGAACAATTGTAGCCAGACTTCCAAATTTTTTATAGTTGTATGTTTAATTTATTATGTTTTATTTTGCACTGTTTCGTTTAGTGTTCATTTTTAAATAAAACTATTCAAATTAAAGAACATCTCTTGTGAATGATATATATAAAAGGACATGTACCTGACTGACTGAGGTAAGACGCACGCACAGCCGTAACCGCTGATAGTAGAAACGTGAAATTTGGACAGATGTTTATTTTCATAATCTGGACATCCACTAAGAAGGGATTTTGAAAATTTTTTTTTTAAATCGGCACCAATTTTTATAAAATTTGAAATTCAGACTTTTAAAAACATATAATTGAACACGTGTTTCATAGTTTTTTAGAATTCACCCCCTAAGGGTTCAAATAAGTGGTTGAAAGTTTATATGGAAAAAATTATAAATCGCCACCGATTTTTATAAAAATTTAAATTCAGACTGTTAAAAATATTTTATTGAACTCTTGTTTTGTGGTTTTTTTAGAATTCACCCCTATGGGTGCAAAAAAGCGGGCGAAGCCGCGCGCGCCCGCTAGTCAAATATATACGAAAGAGGTCATTATCATGGGCCTTTATACTAAAAATACATACAGACGTCGGTGTTACAATTCTCTTTGAGATTTTATCATATTTTTCGTTTTCATCGTCACTATTCATCAATAGAGAACAGTTTGAGCCCATTATAAACTCGTAGTGGTCAATATCGCCTGGTATAGCCTAAAAATGGAAAAATAGATATTTACTCATGAATGTGATGAAGATTGATCTTTATTACGTGTCATTCGAGACTTTGTCGTGTCTATAGTTTGCAGTTACTAACAGATTATTTTTCATTAAAAATATTTTCTTTATGCGTATAATTAATATTTATTATTTATTTATATAAACACATTCGGTAATCCTTGTTAAGTGATAAAAAAAAAATAAGAAAAATACAAATTAAGCTATAAATAAAAATAAATTTGAAAATACTTATTTTTTTCCCCAATTGTGGAACACCATTTTAAGAATGTAAAAAAATTAAAGATTGATATATTTTATCACAACAGAAGGAATCACCTGCAGAATCTCACTAACAGATTATTTTTCATTAAAAATATTTTCTTTATACGTATAATTAATGTATATTATTTATTTTTATGAACACTTTCGGTAATACTTGTTAAGTGATAACAAAAATAAGAAAAATACAAATTAAGCTATAGGTAAAAATTAATTTGAAAATACTTATTTTTGTGTCGAACACCACTTTAAAAATGTAAAAAATTTAAAGATTTATATATTTTATCACAATAGAAGGAGTCACCTGCAGAATCTCATTAAGAATGCCGCTTATAATTATCCGCCCAGAGAGCAACACTTGTAGGGTTGATATCTCCATGGGCATATTCATAGATTGTTTCTTTTGGCAGGCGGCATTTCTGAACCTAACATATTTAAAATTATTAAAATACTTATACACATTTCAGATATTTCAAATATATTTTCGTACTACTATTATAAAACTTGTGGTTCGAAAAATTTGTAATATAAATTACAAAACATTTCAGTAATAATGAGTACGGTCACAGCTATATCTATAGATTTTTTTGTTTCACGCTTTATAATGAAGTGTCAAACTCTACGGTCCTCGCATACCTCTTTTTCCTCGTTTTACTTTTAAATCATATAGCTTCACGCTGTATCCCGCACACAGGCAGAGGGAACCTAGTGTTAAGATACTCCGTTCCTCTGTTTTCGCCGAATTCTGGAGGCATTGCGTGCTGAGTGGTGTAACTCAACGCGCTTTGACAACAGAGCGAAGAAATTAATATAATATATAATATAAATTTATTTCATAAATTTAAATAAATATTTTATTACCATGAGTGGGGATCTAACCCACAACCACTCGCGCTTACAGTTACACTTTGTGCCTTTATATGTAATTTTCAAAACACAATCGAGAACGAGAATAGAATGAAAGTGTCATTTATATGTTAAACAATAAAGTAAAAAAACGGAACGCCATATTAAAAGAAACCAAACCAAACCAAAATAAAAAAATCTTTATAATTACTTTTAACTATTATTGCGCAATATTTATTACTGAAGTTTATAGGTTAAATGTATAATTTTTCCTTACTCTTTTCGTTCTTGTTGTCTATAAGCAAGGGCCTGCTTATCCAAACAGAACGCCAATATCAAATACGGCCGATACCCTCGTAATTTCAACATAAGAGCCCCGACTAAATCCATTGTAACGACTTTTACTTTTCCATCTTTTATAAATGCTTCCTCTCGACCTAAATATATTTATCAGAAAATGATAATATGTAATAACAAATGTTCAGGCTAAAATATTATTTTTGTTGTGTTGTGAAAAAAAAAATGGTTTTTATTTTATGAAACGATGAATTTTAGAAATATCATTAAAAAAAATGTCTAAAAATAATTAATAGTGTGTAGATAAGCCTCATAAATATATGTTCTTTAAATGGAGGGCTTAGGAGCTACATCGGTTACAGTCCGGAAGCGCGGCGTCCGATGCCGCAGTTTGCACCCGCTGGTACAGTGTTGTAAAATATATATATATATATATCTTGATAAGATTAATCTTATTATTTTTTTTTCTCAAATTTAAAAATGTGGCTGGAGTGATTGGTGCTCAATCTTATTAAGATTATAATGCGAAACAAAATAATAAAATCCGATGAAGACTCCAAAGATAAATTTTACACGTTACGTATATTTTACAGCACTGTACGCCGCGCCACCGCCCGTCGTTCAATCAAATCTTTAATTTACCTGTCCGCTTCACTTGGAATGCTTATACTTGTAGGTATTCTTAAAAAAATATTCGTAAACACTAGGGTGAATTCAAAGTTTAAAATCCTACTTCGTATAGGTGTCGACATAATAAGGTATACTAACTCAATCCATAAGATTCGCCATTCATTTCAGTGTACGTTAGCAAGTCGCCGTTTAACAACATGTCGTCAAACTCCCTTCTCGTTATAACCTTGTAGTGGTCTGGGAAGTGGTAGAAAGCTGTGGTATGTTGTAACGCTAGGTCAATATTTGTACACTTCAAAGCAAGTTCACGTGACAGCGTACCTAAAAAATTAAAAGTAAAAATTAAATAAAACAGCTTGAGGCTGTATGCCGCACACAGCAGGGTAGGCTAGTGGGAATCTATTGTTAAGACAGTCTGTTTCCCACTTTTCCCCGAATTTTTCGAGGCATTGAGTGGCGGAACTCAAGACCGGGCTTTTGCGTTGGTGCCAGACCGAAGAAATGAATATATAAATAAATAATAATTCATTCTCTCGAGTGGGGATCGAACCCACAATCGTCAAAAAAATTATGAAATGTTTATAAAATTAATTAACATAATAACGATATTGTATCTTAGATTTAAAAATAAGGCATAGAGGTAGGAGATTTTCTTCTAAAATTGATACAAAACAATTTCAATGCACAATTCGGCGTGCAGCCAAGCTACAATAGAAACTGGACTTTTTATGCATAGTATTGTTAGAACCTCGATGTTTTGGCGTGCTGCTAATGGCTCTTGGCTCTGGGAGCCATCTTGTTCTCTAAATTATGGGCGATTTAATGCCCGAACTTAATGGCGAAGTGATTTAAAGCTAGAGGTTGGTTTTATTGAATAGTTTTGTTGATGTATCCATCACATGAATGGTTTCGAAATAGCTACTACTTTATAGCACTAATGTGTTACTGTATGTTACTGTAATGGTTTGATTTTATTTGAAATGTTAATAATAAATTTTAATAAAAAAAAGATTAAGTGCGAGTCGGACTCCCCCATCGGAGCTTCCGTGCTCATTTCAGGCTGTAGGTGTAGACCTACTTTCCCGTTTGGGAAGTAAAATTAAAAAATATATATATTTTTGAATTTGCGGACACAAATACTTATTTTGTATGAAATTAACAAATAAATGTCGCAGAGTACGAATATGGAACGTCAAGTTGTTTGACTTGGGTGTATTCAGAGGATGGCAACACTTTTTCAAAGCAAGTAAAATGAACGTATATGACGAAGAAATTCGGTACATTTTAAAATTTTATTACAAAAAAGGTAAAAATGCGACGAACGCCGCTAATAAAATGTGTGCGGTTTACGGACCTAATGCGGTATCAATAAGAGTAGCACAAGTGTGGTTCAAGCGTTTCAAGTCTGGAAATTTTAGTGTGAAAGATGAGGTTCGCATAATAAGTTCTTTGATTTTCCCGATTATTACACATTTTAAATGAAACTATTTTTACCGGATTAATTGCGTATATTTAAAATTTATATATTTTGGAAACACGACGTTTCGAACACTTTGCAGTAGTCCGTGGTCACAGGTAGACTGAGGTGGCATTGTCATGTCAACTGACAGACGAATTAAAAGTAAAATATTATTTATATTTATTAAAAATAATTTATTCCTGTCGAAATTGCTTTATTTTCTTATTTTCTGGGTTGCGTTATACTTTTCGTTGCTGGCCTAATCTAATGGCTCTTGATATAAATATATAAAGATAAATTATTTTTTAGCTTCATGCACATGACAGAGGAAACCTGGGAGCCTAGTGTATGGCACTCCATTCCCATTAAGACACTTCCATTCCCATCTTTCCGCAGAATTCTTGAGGCATTGTGAATTAACTGGCCGAACTTAATGCCGCGCTTTGCCTAGTTACCAGAGCAAAGAAATGAAAATATAAAATATTTAATTTTCAAGAATGGGAATGAAACCCATAACCGTTGCGTTGCACAAGTCGCGTTAACTACAACACTATTGTACCTACGTTTCCGTAAAAGATGCATCTGATATGAATAATAAATAAACGAAATACTTATTTTTTATTCGTTATAATTTCACCATTTAATAAATATAACTATAATTATTTTAATAAAATTTCCAATACCTTTCCCAACACCTTCATATCCGACAATAACTACTATTGGAATATCAGTATTATCAGCGGGAGGTGTGTACGGGGAGACGCGAGATCGCGACAGCTGTTGAATGTAGAGCAAGCGCAAAAGACGGTGTGTGGCAAATGTGTTAATATCTGGCTTCATATTCATTTTTGAGATTCTCTAAAAAATATTTTTGATAAGTATATTAGAAAAAAAAATGGTTTTCTGAGATAATTTATTTTGTTTAAAGGGTAATTATAAAAATTAATGAATCACATTGATGAAGGCTAGTGCAGTTAGTTTTACCACTCATAAAAATGACCTAATATATATAGTATAATATATAAATAACTTTCAAAAAGATTTTATATATACACGTCAAAACGTCAAAACATCAATGCTATGCCAATTTCTTTGTAATATCAACAGAAATATATTAAAGACGATATTCTCTGTATCAACGTTAAAGTCAGTCGTAGCATATTAAACGCCTTTACGCATATCAGAATATTTAACATGCTCCTCCTGGCCTAGTTATCCTTATACGAGTATAGCTAGTACTTTAAAATTATGTTATTTGTTAATAATATTTTATTTGGTATAAAATTGAAATTTACTATGAATTTTTTTTAATAATTTATGTTCAATGATCCACGTAACCTCCTAAACTTACATATTACATGTTTGTCAATGTGAGAAAAAAAAATCGTTATAAATGAAGAAAGAAGAAAATTAAATATTTTTAAACATTTTTAAAGTGTTATTCCACACTTAGGAAAGAAAAATACTTATTTAGAAATCGTATAAAGATTTGAACCGACCTGGTCGGTTTCCAGGAGGCGCGGGTTCGAGTCCCGCTACGTTAAAATTTTTATACGTTTTCTAAATAAGTATTTTATGTAGAGTTATTAAAAATGAAAAGATAAACAGAGTTACAAAAGTACATAATTTACTTTTCTAGGTATGTCTCTGTGTCTGTTAGATACATTACAATTATTTAATATAAATAAAATTGTAACAAAATATTTAACTGCCTCTTGTACTATTGTTAGAATTGCGGTTGAGTTTGAAATTTAGTAGTAGCATCGGGACGCAGGGGAGAGTTGGTTTAATAAATAGGATATTCGGTACACGGAGATTGCGGGTACAAATTATCTACTACTGGTAAGATATATTGTGGCACTATAATCTATATCTATATTACTTGTGAATTTATGTTGAGGCCAGTCGTGGCGCAGACGACGATGTAAAATCGACTGGTTGTGGGTTCGATCCCCACTCGAGGAGATAAAATATTTATTTACATGTATATTTTCATTTCTTCGCTCTGGTGTCGAGGCAAAGTGCGGCGTTGAGTTCCGCCACTCATCACGCAATGCCTCCAGAACTCGGCGGAAAGTGGGGAACGGTGTGTCTTAACACTAGGTTCCCTCTGCCTACCCTACTGTGTGCGGGATACAGCGTGAAGCTGACTAGACAATCAATTGTATAATAACAGCTTCACGCGGAGTTTGAGTGTCTTAACACTCCCTTCCCCACTTTTCGAGGTATTGCATCTTGATTAACGGAATCTTGGTCTTGGAATAATAATTCATTCCCCGAATGCGAATCGAACCTACAACCGTCACGTTTACAGTCACACGCTTTTACCACTGTGCCATGAAGGCCTCTAAATTGTATACCTACTAAAATATAAAGAATTAAATAATTTTCACCTGTTCTATCGGATCTACATCTTTAGCATCCAGATTTAATATTGATGGAAATGTATTATATACTACGTCTTTATAACCTTTGATGCTACAAACAGGGTTCGAGCGCAAGTCAAGAAGATTCAAGCGTCTCATGTTCTTCATGTACACCGCCAACTCCAGCAACGTACCGAAGCTGTTGTTCCGGGCGTGAAGTTCCCGCAATCTACATTTAATTGATATTAAGGGAAGTTTGTAATATACGAGACTTACTTGAAACAAAGTACTAAAGAAGAGATTATTGATACTGTTATGGTCGGTTAGTTACTGTTACTTTTAAAATATGGTCTTGACCTGCCTAAATATTACTTCTGTTAAATAGTAAAATTTATATTGTGTCTGTAAGTACGATCAAATTAAGTTTTATAATCAGATATAGCTACATTTTGATTGCTCGGTGAGCAATCGCTGCAGGTTGTGGATTCTATTTCCACTCGAGGAAATGAAACATTTAATATGTTAATTTCCTCGTTGTGGTAATGAGGCAAAACGCGGGGTTGAAATATTGACTCGTGAGTGCAAATAACCCAATGTTAATTACAATAAGTGACCTGCTTAAACCTGGCAACATTGGGGTTGCGGTTGACTGAAAAATGGCAACGATTTTTTCAATTCCTGTTGCGATTCTCTTTCAAATCATGTAGGATTCGGATATGATATAGGATTCATTAAAAAAAACTGATACCTGCAGATTTTTGCAATGTGATCTTAGTAGGCTTATCATGTTATTTACGATTGGAGATCAAGATAGGTACAGAAAAAAGTGATTATATACCTGTTACAGCCTGCGAATATTTTCATAGTTACAAGACTATTTTCATTCAAATTTAAATACTCCAGATGCAATAATGTCCAAAGTCCCTTGTCTGATCCAAATTCGAAGCTCGATATGTTGTTATAAGACACGTCTAACCACAAGAGACGCATATAATTGAGGTTGTCCAGTCGCTGAATGTGATTATAGGAGAGATCGAGCTTTCGCAAATACCTACCAACAAATTGATGACAAAAAAATTAAAAGCATAAAAGGAAATTGAAGGCCGTCGTGGTGCAGGGGTACAAGCGTGTGGCTGTAACGCGACGGATGTGGGTACGATTTTGAGTCGGGGGAATAAATTAATATTTTTCATTATTCACTTTATTATCAAGGCAAAAACGCGACGTTGAGTTCCGTCAGTCAATAAGCAATGATTTAAAATTTTAAATATAATTCAAAATTCAGCAGAGGGAAGGGAACGGAGTGTCTTAATACTAGGTGCCCTCTGTCTACTCTGCTATATGCGGGATACAGCGTGAAGGTGAAAACAAAAAAGGCAGCTGGTTTTTATATAGTTTTTTTAAAATATATACAGTAAATTGACGTACATAGTAATGTCAATTTTATACAAATAGATTGCTGAAACTGCATAGATATGAGTATTCAAATTATTATATTTTTAATGTTATGGAAAAAGACAAGGCAAACGAAGAAATAACAAGGCCGGCCGTGTCGTCACAAGGTGGTGGAGGACGGCATTCGGGTTGGAATGTAGACCCCGATGTTACAAAAGTCCACGTTAAACGTGGTAGGGGTTGCCGTGAAGCGTACGCCTCGTTTGCCTTATCTGCAGCGCGGTACTGTGCCCTCTCCAGAATTAGAAGAAGAGCGGCTTGAGTTTGAGGACTCAGGGAGGAATTCTCCAACACCGGAGGTACTGGTACCCCTGGGGTAATGTACGGTGCAGTGCAGATGTAAACATTCTGGATTTGAAGGTTTTTCTGATGGCGACTTTTGGAATTTGATTGGACCACTGAATTTTGCACTATTTATTATGTATTTTTTTTTAGATCAAAAGTGGCGAATAGCCTTTCAAAAAGAAGAAATAAATATTTTACTTTTACCTTAGTTTCTGTAACCCGCTTATATTTTTAATATTATTATGTGACAGATCCAATATAGTAATTGACCAAAAATCACTAATATCACGAATCTCCTTAACGGCATTGTATTTATAATGTACTTCAGTTAAAAACCACTGTGCTATGAAATTAAGATTAGCGAGGGTTAAATAATTAGCAGTATCAACGTTGGAAATTTAATGAGATAGTAGATAAAATCAGCTTCACGTTGTATCCCGCACACTACAGGGTAGGCAGAGGGAACCTAATGTTAAGACACTCCGTTCCCCACTTTCTGCCGAATTCTGGAGGTATTGCGTGTTGAGTGGCAGAACTCAACGCCGCGCTTATTCTCGATACCAGAGCGAAGAAATGGAAATATAAGTAAATATTTCATCTCCTCGATTGGGGATCGAACCCACAACCAGTCGGTTTTACAGTCACACTTTGTGCCCCTGCGCCACGACTGGCCTCAAGGCCTGGAGTTAGTAGATACTTTACATAATAAACAATTTACCAGTTTCATAATCCAAAACTGTGCTCAATCTATTAAAGTCAACAGTGAGATATTGCAAATACAAGAGATTTGAAAGCACCTTTAAATCTGTTAAAAAATTCGATGACAGATCGAGATATACTAAATATTTGTAATGTTGCAGCACGTCAATATCCTTTAGAAGCTGCAAGAATAGTTACTAAATATTAATGTTATTAGATTGATGGCACAGGGGCACTAGCGTGCGAGCGTAAACGCGTCGGGTTGTGGGTTCGATTCCGTTACGAGGTACAGCGCGGCGTTGATTTCCTCCGCTCTACACGCAATGTCTCTTGAATTCGGCGGAAAGTGGGGAACGAATAAGTCTTAATGGAAACGGAGTCCCTTAATATTAGGTTCCCTGGTTACCTCTGCTTACCCTGCTATGTGCAGGACACAGCATTAAAAAAGATTATAAACAAATAAATTATAATTTTATATAAGGAGAAAATAATAATAGACAGCACAAAAAGATTAGTTTTAGAGTTCACAATAGATAGTTCACCTTAGACGATACATCTAATTTAATATAAACGTAATCTCCCAAAATTGGCGTGCGTTTCAAATAGCTAAGGCAAACAGCGACTATATCTCGTGTAAGAACACCATACGTAGCTTCCGGAACATCCTCAATATTTCTTATACGAACGATTGGCGAATAAACATCATCATATAATTCTGGAAAGTTATAAAAACAACCCCAGAGTTGGTCTTCATTTAACAAAGGCGTTACGGTTGCGGAGAACTGTAAGCGAGAAGTTTTTAAGAGAATATTTTTAAGAGATCTTGATTTTACTTTTATTGTTTTTTAATTACAAGTAAAAACCAAGAGCATATATATTATTGTAGGTAAAGACAATATTGTAAGAAAGGCAAGTCGGTTTGTTTAACGGAATATCATTCTATTAATTTTGTCAGCTTCACGCTGTATCCCATACACAGGAGGGTAGGCAGAGGGAACCAACTGTTAAGACACTCCGTTCCCAACTTTCTGCCGGAGTGGCAGAACTAACAAAACCAGAGTGAAGAAATGGAAATATAAATTTAAGTAAATATTTCATCTCCTCGAGTTGGGATCGAACCCACAACCACAACCAGTCCCAGTCACCCAGGTTTTACAGTCACACTTCGTACCACTGCGCCACGACTGGTCTATTAATTGTACATTTTATTATTAAAATATGAAAAAAAAATATAAATATATATAATTAAAAATGAAATAAAAAACTGCAGCTGACAGTTAGTATATTAACTGAAAGATAAAATATTTTCATATATTTATTTTCTTATATATTCGAAATAGAATTTCTTAATTGTTATTGAAAATAATTAAGTGTTGTCATATTTTTATACACAATCTATTTCCGCTTTTTTTACTCTTTGTAAGTACTTATTTCAATTACGTGCTAAGATTCGATTTAGTGGTAGTAGGGTATTTTTCGTTATTAAAATCAAATCAAATCAGCTTCATGCTGTATCCCGTACGCAGCAGGGTAGGCAGAAGGAGCCTAATGTTAAGACACTCTGTACTCCACTTGCTGTCAAATTCTGGAGTCATTTCGTGTTGAGTGGTGGTACTCAACGCCGCGCTTGCCTCGACCCCAGAGCGAAGAAATGGAATGCTATATGCTTTTTTTATCTTGACCTATTAATTTAAAATATTTTGAAATTTACTATTACGTACATGTTCCGATATAATGCTATCATTGCTTTTGCCTTCCAGTATATTGCTTTCTTTTGTAAGGCTAATAAATCTTGGAACTAAGCTTAGGCTTCGTAAAAATTGTTCTGAAATGGTAAAAAAGATGTTAAATATGAAAACAATCGGAAACATAATTTAAAAAATGTGAATTCATTAAAATTTACTCAAATACCATAAAGCAATAATATTCACTGATTTGTTTTAATTTAGGAGTTAATAAAACAATTTAAATTGAGGCCAGTCGTGGCGCAGCGGCACTAAGTGTGATTGTAAAACCGACTGGTTGTGGGATCGATCCCCATTCGAGGAGATGAAATATTTACTTAAATTCATATTTCCATTTCTTCGCTCTGGTGTCGAGGTTAGCGCGGCGTTGAGTTCTGCCACTCAACACGCAATGCCTCCAGAATTCGGCAGAAAGTGGGGAACGGAGTGTCTTAACACTAGGTTCCCTCTGCCTACCCTGTTGTGTGCGGGATACAGCGTGAAGCTAATTTAAAACAATTTAACTTATACCTTTGGGCACGTCGTCTAAAGAAAGTGTTGATAAGAAATTAATTTTAGAGATCTCAGTCCATGTCCGTAAAACGCTTCCGAAACGTAAGTGTCTAAAAGTGCCTGTCGATATGCCCATAGACTTGCGTGATTTATAAACTGCTGAATGTGTCGAAGGTATGTCAGTTGAATGTTTATTCTCAGCTACTTCTCTGTTGTCTTGGGCCTCACCAGACATGTTGTATTATTTTATTATATTAATTGTTATATACAGTCTAATCATCAAGGATATACGAATAAATCAATTAATGTCAGATCACAAAATAATGTCACTTTCATTCAAAAAGGTTTTAATATTCATTTGTAATAAGATCTACATAAATTTTCTATATATATAAAAGGACTTGTACCTGACTGACTGAGGCAAGACGCATGCACAACCGTAACCGCTGTGCGTAGACACGTGAAATTTGGACTGACTGACTTTATTTTTGCAATCTGGACATCCACTAAAAAGGGAAATTAAATTTGAAATTCAGACTCTTAAAAAGATTTCATTGAACACGTGTTTCATAGTTTTTTAGAATTCCCCCACTAAGAGTTCAATAAGGTGTTGAAAGTTTATATGGAAAAATCTTTAAATCTCCTTAGATTTTTATAAAAAAAATAATTCAGACTGTTAAAAATATTTTATTGAACACGTGTTTCAGAAATTATAAGAAACTTCAACTAGTAGTAGTAGTGGCAATGGCCTCGAGTGCAAAGGGTTAAACATTAAAATTAGTGTTAATTTTATAACAAACATTGTTAGATTACCTAATATTATAAAGAATTGAAATTTATAATATTTATTAAAAGATTTGTGTACCTTCTGGACCACATGAGAACCTATTTTCTGTTAATTTTGCTCCTTAATTCTTCTCCTTCCTTAATTTTGCTTTTAAAAATAAGAAAAGTAGTAGCTCTACTATTATTATTTTTACTACCAGTCAGTCAGTTGTAATGTTTGGAAACTTCTACTTCTTCTACCTCTAAGTTTTCTAGCGTATGTTGTCACTTATAATATGTGTTTAATATTTAGAATGTCGCACCATCAAGTAGACGGCGGTTGTGGACTTAGTAATCCATTACTTTCGAGAGTACGAAAAGACATTTATTGTTGATAGATCATTGGATATTGGTTTCAACAGTACGACCCTGGTTTCAAACATTGCATACAAGCTTTCAACTATTTTGAGATAATTGCGTGTATGATTTTAACTGAACTTTTGTAAGCGAAAGGAAAATATATTGTATATTTATTAAGGTGGTAAAATCAATTGGTCAAGTTAATATTTTTTTTAATTGAGTATCTAATAATAAAATATTTAAAATATATTTGATACAACTGAAATAAGATATACTAAACATAAAGTACTATGAACTACGCAGTACTTACGTACTAAACAGCTTGCAGAAGCTAAATTGCAAATGAAAAAATATGTAGGGAAAAATGTTAATTTCATATTTCTTAAACTGTTTGGACTATAGAACTGTGAAGGATTTTTTGCTTATTGATGATTTTGCTTTTTAAATTATTTATGTTATTTTTTAATCAGCTTCATCCTGTATCCCGCATTGTGTGCTGAGTGGCGGAACTCAACACCGCGCTTTGCCTCGACACCACAGCAAAGAATATAGAATTTTAAATAAAAAAAATATTTCCTCGTGTGGGGACCGAACCCACAACCAGTCGCTTATACAATTTACCTCAATTTATTTATTTTTTTACATTTTATTTCCATATCACGTATTATTGTCCTATAACACAACGTCGTAATTTATTGAAGAAAACGTGGAAATTTACGTTCGTAAGATTCTTACAATTTTATTATAATATCCTATTTAAAGGTAAGTGATTTTTTTGTGCTAAAATACTTAAGATATTGTCATATTTGATGAGTAATCTTTAATTCTCGTAACTCCGCATACTTACCTTGGATGTAAATTTTTTTGCTCAAAATATTTTCACGTTGAAAATGCCTCAAAATCAACAGAGAATGCTCCCGGTCGATTCAGTTCACTCGACTATTGAAAGCGGTCCAATTGTATTTCAAATGGAAATACTTATACAAAAATCGTCATTTTTCATTCATGTTGGATTTTTTTTTTAATTTTCTGAAAATTTCTATGTAAAAAAAATTTCAAACCTAAGAAAATTTCTATCAGCAAGCAAAGATTTTTTCAACGTTCACCAATATTGTACCATTAACAACAAAAGAAAAATCAAATTGATGTACTCTAGATTGTAACTGGTAGTCATGTCTCTTTAAATCTGAATTAGAAAGTAAGCTTTTTTCTTACTAAGTAGAAGTGAAATTAGTAAATAAGTAGAATATAGATGAGACTGCCATAAATAAGATTCTTAGGGACAAGAAATTCACGAAAATGAGTATTACTTTACCTCCAGTGGTGATAAAAGTATATTGAACCAGACTGACTGAAGACTAATGAAAATAAAATTATATATATCAACTTCACGCTGTATCCCGCACACAGCAGGGTAGGCAGAGGGAACCTAGTGTTAATACACTCCGTTCCCCACTTTCTGCCGAATTCTGGAGGCATTGCGTGTTGAGTGGCAGAACTCAACGCCGCGCTTAATCTCGACACCAGAGCGAAGAAATGGAAATATAAATTTAAGTAAATATTTCATCTCCTCGAGTAGGACATCGAACCCACAACCAGTCGGTTTTACAGTCACACCTCGTGCCGCTGCGCCACGACTGGCCTCAAATAAAATTAGTGACACTAATGTTATGAACAGTGAGTATTGTGTTTCAATAAATTCCAAGTTGACTTTAAATTAATACTTAATAAAGGTAAATTTGTTTAAACATGATATCATTGTAGATTTATGAATTTTTTATATAAGTAATAATGTTGTGTCTTTTTCTCATTTTCCATCATTTTGTCATCAGTATAAAACAAAAGTTTTACACTTGGTAGAAATTGAAAACTCAAAATCATATTTATAACTAATTAATACGGTTTCACTTTAATCTAACATTATTTATTAATTTTGATGGCTTAACAAAGCTCTTATATGAGCACATTTGCCTCGTCGTATTTTTTAGAATGTAAATACGTCCACATTCAACATTTGACATGGCTCGAGTTTTAATTTAATATTTCAAGTTATAGTGATTATCTGTTAAGTATGTCACGAAGGCTTGTTATATGAAAATATTATTGTTTTTGTTGTAATTCAATATGTAAATCAAATGTAGAAAATGAAAATACAAATGACATGTAAATTTCGTAAGTTACAAATATATTAAATAAAGAGTTAAAGACAAAGGTTTCTATTTAGTTTACACCTCCTAAAGAAAAGCTTTTTAAAATGAACCAAAAAGGAAAGAGTAAGTAAAAGCATGATCCATCTTGTGTACAATGGTACTGAAAGAAAACTGAAATAAGCTAATATATTAATGTTTGAATAACTCAACTTTTGGGATACAATCAACCGATCGTCAAAACCGCTGACCCTTCAAACTTTTGATCTCAAAGCCCTACTAATTACGAAAACCCATTTTTATATTTCATCAGAGTACAAGCTTTTTTTTATATTTTATAAAATTATATTTTTTATTTTATTAAAATAAAGCTAAATAAATAAATTGTTTGTAAATAAATCATTATTAAAATCGAACTGATTTCTGACGTTGAAGTTATTTATTCATATTGTAATTAAGATCGCACAAGTGGATAGCCTACTTATTTAGTTAATTCGAAACAAGTAATAAGTAGTTGGAGCAATTGTAATCAATAGATTTTTAATTTTCAATTTAATTTGAATAAAACTTTTTTAATAAACAAATAAACGATAATACACATAATAAGAAAGAACGCCATCGTACAGAGGCACAAGCGTGTGACTGTAAATGCGACGGTTGTAGATTCGAATCTCACTCGGGAGAATAAATTATTTTTGTTAATATTTTGAGGCCAGTCGTGGCGTTTGATTTTTTAAATTAATATTTTCATTTCTGTGCTTTGGTTGCAAGGCAAAAGAGTTCTGCCACTCAATATAAATTGCTTCAAAAATTCGACGGAAAGTGGGAAAGAGTGTCTTAACACTAAGTTCTCTCTGCCTATATATAACATGAAGCTAAATAAATGAACGCTATTAAGAGATAGGCGTAGTGAGTAGCACTATTTTCATTTACAACTCGTGTGAATTAAGTTAGAATGCCAATTCTTCAAAGTGTGAAAATGAGTTTGATAGAGCTTTCATGTTAGAAACTACCGCTGAATAAGGTCCTTAAAGGAGTTAGGGCGTGAAATAACTGGGTATAATTTAGTGATTCCTTTGATAACTACGAGTAGCAACGAATGTTCTCGACGTTTAAACTTATTAAAGTTATGTGTTAACATTTCAATCGCTGTTACCGCATTTAAAAAATTAATATAATATATTTTTAAAAATTCTGTGAATTTATACGTATCATGTTATTAAGATATATTTTTCAAATGGTCAATATCTCGGAAACGGTTAAATTTCATTGCATACTATATGTAGTGAATATAGTTAGAATGATCTCCTCTATTATCTGTACTAGTTTGTATATCACCCAACGAGCGTGTACTTTGGGCACACGCACTGTGTGTATAAAATAAATAATAATGCACCAGTAGTACATGCGCACTTTATTTAAGTGCACAGATTGCACCACTATTAGTGCACACACACTGTAACAACGCACTAGTACTAGTGCTTTCGCAGTCTGTGCACGAAATAACACACTAATTTTAATGTATGTGTACTCTGTCCGCTTCATAACGCAACAGTTCTAGTGCACGCGCACACTGTGCATTTAATAACGCATATGCACTCTGTGCACCGAATATTGCACAATTAGTGGTGCATTATTAGTAGAATACGCATATTAATAACGCATCAGTATTAGTACATGCGCACTTTAGACACTTAATATTGCATCACTAGTAGTGATGCAATAGTCACGCACACTCTGTGCATTTAACAGTGTACATTATGAAATATACAAATGGATCTTAGTGTTGATCATTGCGTTTAGTCAAATGTTTCATAACTTCGCTAGTATGATCAATATTTAATAGTCGTAAATCAAACTTCTAATCAATTCAAACATTTTTTTTCTAAAACATTCAAACTAAAATCGTGAAAAGCCAATACTAAATATTGATGTTTCAGTTCGACGTTTGATCGATGAATCCCAATTTGTTTAACATAGAGTAAATTTACAATTTGAGTATCCATCTGAAGCTCATCTATCAATATCAGAGTTTGATTACCTCATGTAAAATATTACCGTATTAACTAATTAATGTACTAACGTTACTTTGGGAGTGTTTTAGGGGGATTAATTAACAGAATTAAATCTAATCGTAAAGTAAGAGTGCTTTAGTTTATTAGGTTATTTTCTTTATTAGGGTTCCGTACTTCAAAAGGTAAAAATAAAACTTTTATAGAATCACTTTGTTGCCCGTCTTATTATATATACGAATTAATACCAAACATTTCGGTTTATGATCCTTTAACGCATGAAAAAAATAAAGCTTTTCATCGATATTGTTGCATTTTGTATGAAATTAGCTGCGTAATCAAAACCTATAGGCCAATCGTGGTGTAGGGTACAAAGAGTGATTGACTGTAAACTCGACAGGTTGTGAGTTCGATCCCCACTGGAGTGGGGATCGAACTCACAAAATGATATATTTATATAAACTAATATTTTCATTTCTTCGACGCAAAACTCGGCGGTGAGTTCCGACACACAACACGCATCCTCTGTTTACCCCGGTGTGTGCGGGATACAGCGTAAAGCTGATGTTTTTTTTTTATCAAAAATATCCGGAAAGTGAAAATTTATAGACATTTTATAGAAAAAAAAAAATAACAAAATTATGCTTGTAGTTAATGTCATATAAAATGAGTGCATATGCCTCAAACTTAAGTTTGTAAACTTTTTATAAGTAGTACCTACTTGGACCTACAATTGGTACGGAAGCCTCAGTGGGCGTCACCGATTTGCATTTAACCAGTTTTATTTTTTTATTACTATTATAGATTTAAAACGTGAAAAGGTTTAGTGTCAAAAATATATTTCCATAGCTACAGAATTTCTATTGTGATCGAAAGGAACGGAGCGTCTTCTTTTATGTTGGTTGAAAACATTTTATTTCCAATTTTCTTCTTCTTATGGATTAGATTTCATCTTATGGTTTGGATTACAATAAAAAATAAATCACATTTGAAATTTGACTATAGTGGCTGATTCATACATAGAATATTATATTTTAATTTTTAGCTTTATTTAATTAATTAATAAATTAATTAATATTATATTAATATTGATGAGTATGAATGCAATCATGTTTTCAAATATATGTTCATTATTATTATTATAATCACACTAAATAAAATTCTCTTTATAATGTTATAGATTTTATGATATTTATGATTTTATTATGATTTGAGGCCGGTCGTGGCGCAGCGGCACGAGGTGTGACTGCAAAACCGACTGGTTGTGGGTTCGATCCCCACTCGAGGAGATGAAATATTTACTTAAATGTATATTTTCATTTCTTCGCTCTGGTGTCGAGGTTAAGCGCGGCGTTTAGTTCTGCCACTCAACACGCAATGCCTCCAGAATCCGGCAGAAAGTGGGGAACGGAGTGTCTTAACACTAGGTTCCCTCTGCCTACCCTGCTGTGTGCGGGATACAGCGTGAAGCTAATTTAATTTATTTAATTTAATTTAATTTTATGATAAAATCTATAAGATTATAAAAAGAATCTTAATGATAATCTTTTTAAGATCTTATTGATTTTATCATATATACTTTAAAATATACTTTTTTATCTTTTAACCCGTGGCAGAGTTGAACAGTATCTGACCGCTAACGCGACGATTTTGAATTCGATCTCACGAATAAATTATTTATAATTTCAACATAATTACGAGGCACAATGAGTGACTGTAAAATACTGATTGTGGATAAACTAGTATAATAATTCAAGTGTTACGAAAAATATATAATCTGACGAATCCCACAAGGTGAAGTAATAAAAATTGATCGATAAAGATTAATGCAGCTACGGGTTGCCTTTATTACCCTCTCCGTGTTTCTATTCCTCTCTCACTCTTTCTCTATTTATTACTGCCTTACTCATTGATGAAGATGATAATTTAAAAAAATACTTTAAAAAATATACTTATATTCTTATAAATTACTTGTATTTATAAGATTCTATTATTCTAATAAGATTTATTCTACTTCAAACATACACTTTTTTGTTTACATGATGATATTTTATATGATGATAATGATTGATATATTTTATATGATGATGATGATAATGATTGTTTACATGATGATAATGATTTCTTGAGTTTTTTAATTAATTACGATGATTTAAAAAAAATAAAAAATTATAATATTGTCATATTAGGCAAGTCCCTTCAGACAATCGTCAGATTATAAGATAGTACGTCTAGGGCATGAAGATGAATCATATACAGGTGGAAGCGGCAGCGCACCTTTTACCGAAACTGCATATAAGGTAAAATATTTCAAACCCAGAGCAAAAGAAATTAATCAAGGTACCTCAACAGCTTAGACGTAGGATTTTTTTTTCATTTTATGACTTTTATCTAAACCTTTATTTCGTGTGACGCACACATACACATACTACTGCAAAAAGTTGCCGATCTTCTACTTTTCATTCATACAATACATAACCGAACGAGAAAGAACGATATTTCTCGTTCTTTGTCACGCAATTACCTATTCTTTATAATAATTCTAAACAACGATCTAAGCTCTTATTAAAATTGTTCAATAAAATGCTACTTTATTTCTTTTACTTTATTATTTCGAAATAATGCAAGGTTATTGAACCACCCACAAAATTATATTCAATTTTTTTAACACACAAAACGATATTGAACTACGATAGATAGTTACTTACATTTTATATTACTTTTACATTGTCTTCGTCGCATTTTCCTTTTACTACCACTAATATTTACATCATAATGAATATTAAAAATTCAACATTTACTTATTTAGAAAACGTATAAAAATTTGAACGCAGCGGGACTCGAACCCGCGCCTCCTGGAAACCGATCAGGCGCTCTGAGCTCTAAGCCACGCGTTCTCGCCAAGCTACGTCGAAAATTTTATACGCTTGTTACCACTTATTTATGTTGTTAGCATCTCTGTAGGGAGATTTTATAAATTTCCGCTACCCAAAGATAATTACTAAGAATTATCGTTTGGCAAGAGAGAAACTATTTTTTAAATATTTTTAAACATTTTTAAAGTGTTATACCACACTTAAAATACTTATTTAGTACTTACTTCGTTCAAATTTTTATACGTTTTCTGATGCCGGTCGTGGAGCAGCGGCACGAGGTGTGACTGCAAAACCGACTGATTGTGGGTTCGATCCCCACTCGAGGAGATGAAATTATATTTCAATTTCTTCGCTCTGGTGTCGAGGTTAAGCGCGGCGTCGAGTTCTGCCACTCAACACGCAATGCCTCCAGAATTCGGCAGAAAGTGGGGAACGGAGTGTCTTAACACTAGGTTCCCTCTGCCTACCCTGCTGTGTGCGAGATATAGCGTGAAGCTAATTTAATTTAATTTTTTTTAAGTGTGGAATTACACTTTTAAAATGTTTAAAAATATTTAAAAAATAGTTTCTCTCTTGCCAAACGATAATTCTTAGTAATTATTAATAAGTTCAGTTCTTACACAGATAATTAAATACATTGTAATAGTTGCCATTAATTAAAATACTTTTAATTTTTTTATTTAGATTTTCATTATAATTTATATTTGTTTAATTATTTTGATAGAAAATCGTATAAAAATTAAATAGAAACAAGTCTTATAATGTTGCACGGGAACCTACGAAAACTCGATATAAAATTAATTATTATTTAGCAATTATTTTTAAATAGTATTGATAATTTTATTAATTACTAGCGGCCTGCTCGCGGTTTTGCCCGCTTGAATTACATGATTATTCATTTAAGAATTACAAACAGCCTTAATTATTAATTAATTGATTTGGATAAGTATTCACGATATTCTTTGTAAAATAACTTCTATTAGCTCCTGTATAGTTTTTAAATTGGTAACATATATTATTAGTTAAATATATAATTGGTATACAGAATATACATAGAAAGCACGTTTTAGGCATTTTTATATAATCTATAAAATAATCAACATTTTCGGTCAAGTTTAAGTCGTCATGCCCCGAGAGTTTCGTACCAGTTTTATGAATGGAGTACACCAAAAGAATAACTAATTAAGTTGTCATTTTGTATCAAATTAAGTACAGATTAAAATTTGTACCTAATGGTTTTTTTCTATGACACAAATACAATAAATATTCAATTTTTGAAAAATAATTTTGGAATTTTCCTTTAAACGTGCCGTAAATTTTAACTTCTTAACAAATTTCGTAATTATATATCAACGGGAATTATCCTACAGTTATGATAGAATATGAGACAAAAAACGAAGCATAAACCCTCATATTTCATATTTCATCGTCATTTGATTGCGATGATTTAGAAGATAGATTTTTTGTGCTCTAAGGGAATATAGAATTGAACATTGAGGTATCTAACCTTTAACCAATCTTGTACAAAATAGTCTTGACAGACGGACAGACGGACAAACAACAAAGTTATCTTATAAGAATTTTGAGGTATGTATCCTAAAATACCCTTGGCACATACATACATGCAACATACAGGTGCAATAATGCAATACGTGTCGCTTGTAAGTTATGAAATAATACTGAGGGATATTTTTATAAACAGTGTCAGAGCATTTTTTTCTTGAGACACAATTTTTTAGAGGTTGCTCCCAAAAGTTAAATATTTTATACGTTTCTTAATAAAATATTAATAACATAAACGAACGAACGGACTGAAGAACTTATTCAAAACATTTTATTGAATATTAAGTCATTCTTTATCACTGTTATTTAACATAATTACGAATTAAGCTAGACTGTTACAAAGGTAATCTTCACCAACAATTCAATTTAGTTTACTTTGTAGTTAGTACTATGAACAATTGTACTTTAAAAATACGTAAATTTATCAACAGTCAAATAAATAAGACGTTTCTAAAGTCGTTCTTTTGGACTTACAATTGAACTGTAACCATTCGAACATTGTTAGAAAAATACTACTGTTTATGTTAAATTTATTATAAGTATAGATTACACTTACATGACGTAATTAACGTTAAGCAGATAATAACTCAACAATATAATAACATTCATTATCATATGTAGTCAATAGATATCATTGCGTATGTTTCTTTTTTTTTTCAAATATAAATACCTTTAAAACTTTAAGTACATTGTTTTTTTAATAGAGTGTAGCGGTAACCTTTCCAAACTATATTGTTTTTTATGCACAGCGCCATCTATTTAAGATCCCATCGCAATTAGTGATAGCGTTACGCGTATGAAAGAGAGTATCAAGATTCGGTAGTACCTACTATTTTTGTTAGTAGATAGCGTTACTTGTATCGATTTTATACTATCTCAAATATTAACTTCTTGAAAACTTATATCTTTTGATAGAGTGAAGCGATTACAATGAAATAAATACTAAAAGCTACTTTGATTTATTTGTAATTTTTATGTATAAAAGTTGCTTAAATTTATTGTGTACTTTTTACGTGATACGTGTTTACATAAGCAGATAAACAGATAAACAGACAAACAGAAAAAAATTCCAAAAATTTGCAAATGGATTCTGTTAATTATCCTTTAACACCCTGGCAATTTTTTTTTAAATATTTTCAATGTACAGAAACGACTTTTCTACAGATTTATTATAAGTATAGATTTTGATATCAAATGATGCGTAAAAAGTATAATCTTGATTTATCAAGAACTATAGTGTTATATTAAGCAATCATTCCTGCACGATATAGCAGCACTGGCGTGAAACACAAAGACGGCCAACCTTCGAATGATGCAACCGAGAGCCGTCGCGGGGAATCGGTGTGGCGTGAGAGGTCTCTATGTGCAGATATCAAAATATGCGTTCTGCGTAATTCTACCGCGCGTGCTTCTCATATGCAATTGTAGTTGTGTAGGATTATAGCTGAACGCTATTTACTAAACCATATAAATACAACGAGCTATGGGCCCAGACCACGTAAGAAGATTGCATCAATCGTAGAAAATTAGAAATTAAAACAGCGTTACTTTACGCGCCACACGGTCGGAGTTGGTAAGTTGCTGGGAAGGAATAAAAAACAAAAACAAGCAAAAAAACAATCACGACGGAAGGAAACAGCACAGTAATAAAATAGAATAAAAAAAGTTGGAATGCTTGGAAGTTCCAAACCATAATACTACGACGGAGTGAAATTGGGTCATCATCATCTGCATTTATTGCAAAAAAAGAAATGTTACAAATAAAAGAAATATTAAATGTATGACATTTTTTCTTGCTCATCATCTAAGCTTCGCAACCCAATATGTCTCTATGACGCTCGAGCGAATCCGGAGTTAGCATCATCGGATTCCCATCTACAACGTTTGAAGCCTGACACAATCCAATTGTGTTATAATGACCGTTTATGAGGATATATAAAACGTAGATATATTCATGGCTTAAAAATAATTAAGACCAAAACAAAAACAAAAGCAAAACGTAAATGTCCCAGGTTGTGGATGTGATTCTCACTTGAAAAAATTCCGAAATGTGGTGTCGTGGCAAAACGCGGTGTTGAGTTCCGCCACTCAACACTCACTCTCAGCTTCTAGAGCTCGGTGGAAAATGGAGAACGGAAGAGTCTTAATAGGAACAGAATGTCAGCAACACGTTCCCAAGCTCCCTCTGCCTACGCTGCTATGCACAGGATACAGCGTGAAGCTAAGAAAATTAACTTAAAAAAATATATTCTATTCACAAAAAATTGGCATGGTAATGTACGACAAGTGATGAATGCTTGCCGTTGTAGATTCAGACTGCGTCGTTTACGAAAACAGATCACGTTACTCGGAATAAGTGACCGATGTAGATTTCTGATGGACAAAAGGTTAGAGAAGCGTTTTTAGTTTCCTTATTAATATTAAGGGCAAATAAAGATTATGGAATAAGAATACACTGTAATCATAAAGGTTTATGGTTACAGTGTATTCTATTTCCATATTGCCTTAATAAAAATAAAAAAAATCATCTTCACTCTGTATCCCGCACACAGCAGGGTAGGCAGATGGAACCTAGATTTGAGACACTCCATTTCCCACTATCCGCCGAATTTTGGAGGCATTGCGCATTCAGAGGTAGAACTCAACGCCGCGCTTTGCCTTGACAGTAGAGCGAAGAAAATGAAAATATAAATGTAAATTAATATTTGATTAATCGAGTCGCCGTCGAGAGCCCTCGAGTGGGGATCGAACCCACAACCAGACGCGTTTACAGTCACACTTTGTGGCCTTGCGCCACGATTGGCCTCAGAAAGGAGTGATTTATCAAATTCGTGTTTAGTTTATAAAATAGGAAATGCAAGGGTAAAATGTCAATAAAGCAAAAGTCATTGTAGTACAAATTACCCAAATTTCGAACGGCATCGACACCACGAGATAGTACTTACATAGGTACTAAACTGTGGTTTCTACAAAAACTCAAAAGAACTCTTTATATATTATTTTATGCATCTTTTGCTATTCGAGTTATTTTGTGCTTACATTTATCGGTTGTTGCAAATTTATATTTTATGAACTACTCAGTCCTTATTCATATAGTTTGTGTTGAATGTCTTGGTTGAAAAATATCCATAATGGGTTGTATCACTGGTGCCAATTATTTATGCTTTAGAAAAGCACAACGTACAACACCACTAAACCTATTTTTGATTTAATCTTAAGGTTAGTTCAAGTTGACTGTTGTTAACGTTGTGATTGATTTTAGTTTCACAGTGTCCTATTTGGGACTTTCATACGAATCCTGTTTCGCATCGAACCCAGCAACGGTTGGTTAGTCAAACAATTATCTCTTGTTGTATTAATGAGCATCGACCAGCGTTTTGCATGGACATGTAATTGTTCAGAGAACCACTGTGTTGTTTACTAAACTAAAAGTTTTTTTGTTTTTTTTATCAGCTTCACGCTGTATCCCGCACACAGCAGTAGGCAGTGGGAATCTAGTGTTAAGACACTCCTTTCCCCACTTTCTGCGAATTTTGGAGACATTGTGTGTTGAGTGGCAGAACTCAATGCCGCGCTTAACCTCGACGCCAGAGCGAAGATATGGAAATATAAATTTAAGTAAATATTTCATCTCCTCGAGTGGAGATCAAATCCACAACCAGTCGGTTTTACAGTCACATCTCGTGCCACTGCGCTACGACTGGCCTCTTTTTTGTGTTTTGCTTATTATAAATAATTATAATAATAAGGTAGGTAGAGTGTTGGCACACTCAGTTTCCCATTTTGCGCCGAATTTTGGAGGCATTGTTTGCCTTGAGTGGAGATCGAACCACAACCAGTTGCGTCAACACATTTGTGCTCCTGCGGACTCAAGATTTATATTATTTTTGAATAAAAAAAATCTACTTTTTAATAAAATGTAACTTGAATATTTTCTATTAAGTTGCTGTCATATGAGCTACATACATGATAATGTTCTTTTGACGAAAGATTCCCTCGCTTGAGCGCATTTTTTATATCTATTGTTAGAAATCGGAAGCGGGTAATGTTTTTAAAGAAACACGTTAAAACACACATCGTCTATATGATTCTAAACTATTTTGAAAGAGATACTATGTAATTGCAATAAGTGATATGTATCACCTACTAACAATACTTCACACTAGTTTCCCTCCAACAGGGGCCGTCACTTACAAGCGAGTGCCCCTGACTGTCACAATTCCACTGCTTTTATAATTATTTTCCACCTAAATCTACCCTCTTTTACACGAGTACGCTAACACTATAGTAAAAGTCAAGCTCAACGGCGTGCTATTAGACAAATCTTTGTCCAGCACCAGTGGGATATAAGTTATCGATGATGATTAAGTCTCAATTTGGTTTAAATATATATTTTATATATACATAGTATTCTAAAATAAAATGTAATAAAACGTGTCTAATAGCAAGCTAGAGGGGTTATATTAAATTTACAAAGTAGCAATTTAATTACGCTTTCATAAGCGAGGCATATTATGGGCCGTAAAATACTATTAGGCCAGCAACGATGCTCCTTATTTCTTTTTATAGTTTCTGTAATCTTTGTATTTTTTTTAATAATAAATTCATTGTTTGCATATGTTTTGTGTAAAGGGTCAAGCATTAGTCATTCCTAGGCTTTATAATAGTTCAGTTTTTACTGTTTTGTTATATTATTACAGATACAGACATATTTTGTTTCAAAATATACTTATACTCTTATATTTAGATGTATCTGACGTGGTCTCTAAATTAAGTTGAAAAAAAAAAATAATGTAAAAACATAAACCCCGATTGCATAAAACTAAAAAGAAAATAAACAAGCCCAATAGTTTATTAGGATTAACAGCCGGGACATCTTTAAATTGTGCGGGGTTCCTGGTAAAGATTTTATTGATTGAAGAATTACTTATGGGTCATACTCAGAAAAGTGGACATTTTCGAATTCGTAACGTAACTGATGAGTAACAATACTGATAATATTTGTTACGAAACTGATGTCATAAGGCATTATTCACAACAAAACAAGGATGTTA
>DWQW01001825.1:0-30547 GCA_018249695.1 Heliconius erato demophoon
TAGAATTGTCAACTTTTGTCGCGTTTACAATAAAACGCTTGTTCTCTTAAGTGGCCTATTTACCTTTAAATATAAAAGTTTCCTTGCATGGGAATCGAACCCACATACATCCTCTCTACTTTCTAACTGAACCTCGAACAAGCGTGTGTACTCGTATGTGAAATTTCAAATCAATGTTTATTTAAACAAGTAGTATCGAAAGCTATAGAAAGCTTCGAACCGGTTAATATCGGGTTTTCACAACAATTATTTCGATTGCCCATTTTTTTTTAATATAGAATTTTTGTCTTTTTTAAGTAGACACTTGTTTTCTTTAAATTTTTGGACTAAATTTAGATCTTGGAAACGAAATTAGAAGTTGTAAAAGAATGTTAATTATTTTTATTATAAAAACGTAAATTTATTTATGTCTTTATAACAAAGTGGAGAAAGGAAATGACTTAATGAGAACGGAGTGTCTAGGCTCCCAGGTTCCCTCTGCTCAATTCCGAATCGGAGAAACGAATATCTCCATTTCTTTACTCTGTTAACAAAACAAAGTAACAACACGCAATATCTTCACAATTCAAGGTTCCCTCCATACGCAAGGTTCCCTCTGCCTATCCTAATACATGCGGAATTAATTTTGAGCTTCTAGCTATAGGAGCTGTACCTACAAGAAAATAGTGAAAGAATACATAATATAAAACAAAAGAATACATAAAATAAAATATACCTATTATTATTATTATTATATTATTCATGTTTAAGTTCCGTAACGTGATATTTCCGTGTATGTTTGTTTGTATGTGGTCGTCGGTAAAAACGAAAGTGAGTGAAAGTTGGACCTTGGTATTGAAAGCAAAAGGCCGCGACGGCAACATTGTTTACTGAATGCACTTTAGTAAGTAATTAAGAATATACAATTACTTTTTTTTAGCTTCTTAGATGTATACGCAGAGGGAACCTGGGAACCTACTGTTAAGAAACTAAATTCCTATTAAGACTCTTTCGTTTTCTACTTTCTGTCGAATTCTGCGTCATAATCAGAGCGAGGATGCGAAAATATTGAATATTTAATTTCCTCTATTGGGAATCGACCCCAAAACCCGTCGCGTTTACGTCGTCGCACGCTTGTCCTTTTCGCCACGACTGCCTTCAACTTTCTTACTCTTATACTCTATACTTAACACATAATTAAATTAAGTACTAAAGATATTCCAATTTGTCTTAAAGTCTAAGTGAAATATAAACTGACAGACAAAGGGAAAAAAAATCAAACTCAAGTTCTATTACATTGATAACTGCCCCTAATAAAACTAATAATAGATAAGCAATGAGTATTGTCACACGCTTTTGCCCCTAAGCCTGTCGTGGCGCAGAGGCACAAATGTGTGATTGTAAGCGCGGCTGGTTGGGGGTTTGATTCCCACTCGAGGAAATAAAACATTTAATATTTTCATTTCTTCTGTTCAAAGCTAAAGTCCAGATTCCTTCCCAGAAAACATCTTTAGGTACGCTAATGGGAGCGGAGTGTCTTAACGCTAGGCAAGGTAGGCAGAGGCCTATCCTCTAAAAATTGCTATAACTATATACATATATATAGAAGGTTAGCTAGCTATCACAATAAGAACTAAGAAAACTGTTCCAGTTTACAAAATTATAAAAACTATACTAAAGCAAGAATTAAAATGACAATGTTGAGAATAGAAACGAAGTATGAAAGGAAAGCTTGAACACAATGACAATAGCGTACGTACTTTCTTCGTTTGAAGTAAGAAGGTGGAAAAATGGGTATTTCACATATTTTTAGACAGTGCGTTGGGGTAGTATCTCTTTGTAAACGCGACGGTCGTGGGTTCGATTCCCACTCAGGCGCTTGATTATATATAAATAATTGATGTACATTTTGCCTATTTTGTTGAATAAAGCTTGGCGTTAAGTTTTACTCAACACGTCATGTTTTTTATATCTAACTAATGAGGCCAGTCGTGGCGCAGAGGCTCAGAGTGTAAAATCGACTGGTTGTGGGTTCGATCCCCACTCGAGGAAATCAAATCTTTATTTACATTTATATTTTCATTCCTTCGCTCTAGTATCGAGGCAAAGCGCGGTGTTGAGTTCCGCCACTCAACACGCAATGCCTCCAGAACTCGGTGGAAAGTGAAGAACGAACGAAGGATTTAATTTTTATCTAACTAATGAACGGGAATAGGAAAATATGGATATTTAGAGGCATTGCCAGTTTACGTCCAATATTAATCAGATTGTTTCATACATCTAGATTCTAGATATATGAAACAATCTAAGATTGACGTTGGAGATAGGTTATTAATATTGGGCGTTAGTGGCGAAACTCAACGCCGTGCCGTCTGCCTCGTTACCAAAGCGATGAAATGAATAGGTTAAATATTTCATTTCCTCTTTAACCTGTCGCTTTTTCTCACACACCTGCGCCGCGACTGCTATCATTTAGTAAATTATTTAGTTTCTTATTCAGTTTTCTTGAAATTAATGCACTATTTACCCAATACTACTTGTAAATACAAACAAAAACGCGTGCGAAATCTATAAATAAATAGATACTAATACATAAAAGTAGGCCTGTCGGTATGTTCGATATTATTGCCACAATCACAGATTGTTTGAGAACAATGGGAAAAGATTTTTTTTTAATAATTAATCGTAATAACAGAATATAATGGTTTATTTGTGTAGTTTCACTTGGTTTGAAAGCGTGAGCGTTGAATGGAAAACGTAGGTTGTAATTTAAGTTAAATAGTTGCTTTGGTGGTAGCGGAGGTAGCGGGTTCAATTTTGTAAGAACTACATTTTTGTAATAATTTATGAAAAAATGTCGTAATTTAAGAAACAATACTAAATTTATAGGTATTTATCGAATTATAGAGCGGTTAAGACCAGTCCTGGTAAGGGAGTAAACGCAACCGGTTGTCTGTTCAATTCCCACTCGAAGACATGAAATAGTTAATATTTTCATTTCTCGAGTAAAGTAACCCCCCTCAAAAAGCAATCCTTCCAGAATTCGGCGGAAAGTGAACAGTAGAAATGTCTTGGGAACGGAGAACCTTAACACTAGATTCCAAGGTAGTCTCTCTGCTTACTCTGATATGTGCATTTTTTTTATTATTTATTTATTTTATTATATTACAAATATTTATAGCACTATATACAAATAGTAATAATTAATTTTTGCAATATTACAGCGTCCGACTGTAAACATGACGACTATGGGTTCAATCTTGCTCACGGGAAAAGTTTAAATATTTTAACAATTTTAATTCCGTTCATTTCCAAGTTCTATTAATAGAAACTTTCCCCAGCACAGGATTCGAACCTACGATCATCACATACAAATATAATAAGCGACGACCTATTAGTTTTCTATAATATTTGCAAAAAAAAAAAAATAATTCATTTGAAAAAAATTAAACGAGTCATCAATTTAAACCGTCACGTTATGACATTACGCAATATTGCATGAGTATGATACTTTTTTATGATCGTGTGAAAAAGGCCTGTGACACACTCAGTTTTGTGTTTTATACATTATTATGTAAAATTACTATTAAATATTTATATTGAGGCCATCACATTTGAAGGCCATCGTGGCTCAGCGCTACTGGCTGTAAACGCGACGGTTGTGGGTTCCAATCATTTATCGTGGCGAAAGCCAATTCTGTTATTTGTCTATTCAGGATAAAATTGTAAAAATATTTAAGTTAGGTTATTAAATATTTGTACATTATTACGCTTTTTGCTATTTATAACCGTTCTATGATATAAGGTAGACTCTACATCGCACCAGATCTAAGAAAAATTCTCAAGATAAATTCTATAGACAAGTTCTTGATTGAAGGACAGGACAGACAGACAGTCAACAAAGTTACCCTACAAGAGTTCCGTTTTCTTTTCTTATAACGTACGGAACCCTAAAAATAATAAAAAATATAATATATTAAAGGGTAAGTCTAAAAAACACTACCAAGAAAAAAATAATAATAAGAAAATCTCGGTATATCGCAATAGTAAAAAACTAAACTTTCTCCAAGTTAGTTACGCTCATTATCTAATTACACACGATGACGGTCTTCCGTTACGCATCGAGTTATACGTGACTTTGAATATATTTTAGATATTAATTTTTCATTTCTTTGCTTTTATATTAGTGATTTTATTTAGATTTAAAAATCATTTAATCAAAAGGCCGGTCATTGTGGCCAGTCCTGGCGCAGTGGTGTAATAGTGTGCCTGTAAACGCGACAAGTTGTGGATTCGATTTGCACTTGAGGAAATCTTTTTTTTATTATTTTCATATCTCTGGTAACGAGGTAAAGTGTTTCGCTGTTTAACACGCAATGCCTCCAGAATTCAGCGGAAAGTGGGAAACGGAAGTGTCTTAATGGGTATAGACTTTCTTAACACTAGGTTTTCGGGTTCCCTCTGCTTACCCTGCTATGTGGGGGATACAGCGTGAAGCTGAAGAATAAAAAAAAATAATCAAAAGACATAATTAGCACAAATTAGTCAGTTTTCTACGCTATTTTTTTTAAATATTACGATTTGAGTGGCGGAAGATCTGCGAGTGTGACGCCACTCTCATTAAATCATAGTCGAATTAAAAAAAAATTAAAAAATTATGAAAAAACCTACAAATCCTATGAAATTAATAAATTCGGATCATTTAACAAGAGGTACGTGAAAGGTATTCTAAGTTGTACCTAATATATTTATAATGGATCTTGAAACTATGAAGAGATCATGGTCACAATTATAATCGCATCAGGTATAGATTTAAACCCTAAGAAACTATGTATTAGATGATTATAGAATATATTGACAAGGTGTCAAAGTCAATTTATGGGTTCGAATCCCACTCGAGGGAGTGATGTTAAAATAATATTTTTTTTTGGTAATGTAGTTATATGTATATGCTTAAAAGTAAAAGACAAAACTTTGTCGGCGCCTGATTACAAAGGTGTATATCATAAATTGTATAATATGAACTACAAATATAAAATTTGTAAGGATTTTTTTGTTATACAGAGTGGAAGTGTAAGCACCACATTAAATGAAACCACAGTTTTAACTACTCTATAAAAGCCTAATATAAATCAGAAAAAAATAAATTTCCAAAAATGAAAAAGTTATTTTTTCAAACAAAATAAATAATAAAATTGTCATTTTAAAATAAAACGCCATTTGTAAGGACGACGCACGCACACATAAACCTGTCAAAGGAACATCGCCGCACACGGCTCATTCCGAAATTGAGTCGTAGGTATTGGCGATAAAGTTCAAAGTTGTTTAACCTTTGGTAGTATTTTTGTAGTAGTAAGTGTTTATGATATTGGGATCTATAGGTAATCGGGTCACACGAAATACAGGTATGGATAAAAATCGTGAAATAAAAAAAAATCCTACGTCCAAACTATTGATGCATCTTGATTAATTTCTTTAGGTATAGGTTTGAAATATTTTGCCCTATATGCTGTTTCCGTAAATGGAGCGCTGCCTCTTCAAAAATATTATTTATTAGTTTTTCTGTGCTCCAAGAGGATGGAGATATTGATTTTTGATATTAGTTAGACTTCACGGATTTTTGAGCTACAAAACTCTAGAATGATACATCAGGGCTTAAACCTGCGCATCCTCGATACTTTTAGCTTTTTTCGTAACGTTTATATTTATGGATTTCAGTTGATTGATATTTTTGATTTTAACATCTCTGTAGGAAGATATTAGGAATGGTTCGCCACACAAAGACCGATTGGCAACGAAAGAGATTGCTACTTACTTAATCATTTTATTATAATAAGCACATTTAAGAAGAAATTGCAACGTCTTAATGTGAACGTAAAATTTAATTTGCTACGGTCAACAAAAGAGTTCGACGCGGACGCGGGTTCGAATTCTATTAGGTTATTTTTTTGTAGATAGAATAAAGAACTTCATTTCACGTCACCTTGTTCTTCGCTGCCGCCCAAATTTGAGATATTGCAACGAGGCATTGAGGTTTTCTCCGAACGCAGGAAGTAGTGCTTTAACATACCGACCTGGTTGGTTTCCGAAAGGCGCGGGTTCGAGTTCCACTACGTTCAAATTTTTATACGTTTTCTAAATAAATATTTTTCTTTCCTAAGTTTGGAATAATTAATTAAATTTGAGCATCAAACCCACAACCATCGCGTTTACAGCTGTTGTCACTGCTCCACGACGATGGTATTGTATTAAAGATATAATATTCGTAGGAATTTAGATTAAAAAAGGTTTATTTGAAACTCGTAGAAAGCACTAAGTATAGTACAAAACAAACTTTCTCCGACAGATTGCCAAACGACTTTCGCCACCCAAAAGACTTGAATGGGTGCGGATTGTCGTTACTTTATTAAGTAATTTCTTCCTTTTTTCAGCTTCCCGCTGTATCCCGTATATAGTCGGTAGTCAAAGGGAACCTAGTGCTTAGATAATCCGTTCCCCATGTATTGCACAATTTATGAGTCATTATGTATTAAGTGGCGGAGCTCAACGTCATTCTTTGTCAGACAACTGTCTTGGCTTCGTTTACAGACACTGTGTCGGTCCACCAAGACAGCCTCTTCTTTTTTTTCCTTGCTATTTAAAAATAAATGCGCAGAAATGCATTGAATGCTAGTTTATGACTATTCCACTATACCTATAATATTAAAAAATAAAACAGATTATTAGCCACTAAACAGAGAAAGCCACTCGTAGTGCAGGGGCACAACTGTAAACGCGACTGGTTATGGGTTCGATTTCCACTCGAGGAAATTAAATATTCCATATTTTTATTTCTTCACTCTGGTAACGAGATAGAGCACGACGATGAGTTTCGCCACTCAACATGCAATACCTATAGAATTCGGCGGAAAATCAGAAGTGTAAATACTTCAATGGAAACGAACTGTCTGAACACTAGGTTCCAAGGTTCCTTCTGCTTACCCTATTATGTGCCAAAAACAGCGTGAAACTTATATAAAAAATATATACAAAATTTTAACCACAAAGTCAAGTAAACCCACGTAAGGTCACTAGTTCGAATCAATTTCACCATATACCATAAATAAAGACATAACCACTTTCCCCGTTTCCCACTGTCAACTTATTAACGTACTATACTAATATATACGCAGGCATATAACAGGTTCTTATAAACTTTCTCAAGATTTCAACTCCACGGTTGGGCTAATATTTTAGAATATGAAAAAAAAAACACTATAGATTATTAAGTCATGGTATAGTACTGTAGGTAGTGTTAACGCAGTAGTTCTGAATGAATTATTTTGATTTTCTACTCTGGTGTCCGTGTATTGCCCACGGAGTGTCTTAACACTGGCTATTCTGCTATGTGCTGAATACAGCGTAAAGCTGAATGCTCGTACATAATTTCTAAAAGGCCTACATGCGTGGCACAGTGGTACTACGTCTATCTGTAAACGTGGTTGTTGGTTCGATTCCCACTCGATACAATGAAATATATTCATTACTTCCCCTATAAAAAAAAAAAAAAAAGTAAAATATATTTTTTTAAGTTATACCCCTTTTTATTTAGCTCTCTGGACTGCAGTCGAACTCGCACTCGAATTTTTTTTTGTAATTGTTGTTTAGTGGCAACAGAAATACATCATTTATGAAAATTTCAATTGTCTAACTATCACTATTCGTGAGATATAATCTGGTGACAGACAAACAGACCGACAGCGAAGTCTTAGTAAAAAAGTCCCGTTTTACTCTTTGGGTACGGAACCCTAAAAATAATATATTATATAGTTACTATGTATCTTTTTACTAACGAATCTAACTTTCGAATCGCTGTATAAGGAAGCGAACAGACACGCAAAGTGGTGTGCTGTGTGACTAAACCACGATACAATTTCATTCAATAATTAAAAACAATGAAATATAACTTCCTCTTCATAAATATTTTTTACTTTACCACATTTTCTTTAATACATAAGAGAATAGAAAATAAGTCAGTTGTGGCGCAGGGGCACAAGCGTGTGACTGTAAACGCCACTGGTTGTGGGTTCGATTCCCACTTGAGTAAATTAAATATTTAATAATTTTCTTTCTTTTCTTTTAATATTTTATTTTCTTCGCTCGAGGTAATACGCGACGTTCCGCCACTCAACACGCAATGCCTCCAGAATTCTTCGGTGCCTGAGAGGAGGAGTGTCTTAACACTAGGCCCTCTCTGTCTATTCTGCTACATGCGGGATAAAGCGTGAAACTGAAAAAAAAATATTGAAAGCTGAGACCGTCGTGGCATAATAATAAAGCTTTTGACTGTCTTCATGTCTTAAA
The DNA here is from genome assembly GCA_018249695.1 of Heliconius erato demophoon. Lineage (NCBI taxonomy): Eukaryota > Metazoa > Arthropoda > Insecta > Lepidoptera > Nymphalidae > Heliconius > Heliconius erato. The sequence continues at coordinate 8,323 of DWQW01001825.1, forward strand.
ATGTGAATACTAGTATTACTCAGGGAAGTAATAATATTTAATCTTTTTTCCTACCCCTGTACTACAAAGCGTGGTGTGAGTTGCAACACAGTGATTTGATTTTTGACAGAGAATGGAGTGTCTTGACTCTTAATTCTCTTTTCCCACCAATTTCAATCACTAGGGGTGATACGTCAAAATAGCGTTGCAAAGGCTATAAGGTCGACGCAAAAGACGTCGCGGGCTACCATTTCAACGGTAATAGCAGATAGCGGTCGAGATGGAGTAATAAAAAAATAGTTCAACCTAATAGAGGCCCGCAAAATCTTTGTAATATTACGTGAATTACTTGGATACTGTTATACAATAAAAAATGTTAAAATTATTACGCAAATTGGTCAAAACGATTATGTTTGTCAATATTCTTGACAGGTATCGAGAATGGAAAATGTGTTCAATACACGCGTTGGTATCGATCGAATATCGATGTTGGTAACTGAGACGTATACGGAAAATATTTTAGAAGTGTATAAAAAATTTTACGTAGCGGGACTCGAATCTGCGACTCTTGTTTGAAGTTCATGTCCCGCTATGAGTCCTACTATGTTAAAATTCTTATACTTTTTTTTTTAATTTTTACTTTTCCTTAGTGAGAAATAACTTTAATGGATGGTAAAATCTGAACATTTTTCATACATTGTAGTTAAGTGTTTCTTAACTTCAATACCTTTGTAGTTCCCTAATTTGCACGTGAGCTTGGAAGTCGAATACATGCAGGTCATACTGATAACATCTTTTTTTGAAATTGTTTAAATATTAAGCACAAGTCAGGGGCCGCCACCTCAGGATTACGTAAATGCGACTGTAAACGCGACAGGTTTCGGGTTTGATTCCCACTCGAGAAATTGAAATATTTAATACTTTCACTCTAGTGAGGATAAAAACACGGCGTTCGAAGGACTCCAGAATTCGGCGGAAAGTGGGGAACAGAAGTGTCTTAATGGGAACGGAGTGACATAACACTAGGTTCGCAAGTTCTTTGCCTATCCTGCTATACACTGAACCTAAAAAAACCTAAAAAAAACTAAACCAACAGTCTAATTTGAACATCAATGAAAATTCAATTTACAAAATAATTGCTTTAGCAATCATTTCTTTATAATAAAATATTAAAAAATAAATTAATTTCAATCTATCTCATCTAAGAAGACAATGATAGCAAACCAAAACAAGCAAAGATATAACGAAGCGTGTCAACGACAAGAGAGCAAATATTTCAAAATCCCTTCAACACAATACTAACTAAGATAAAATAAAGAACTATTAAAGAAAAACAATGTAAAAACAATTTGACCCGAATTATTTCGCAAATCGCCGCCTCTGGGGCCAGCGTGATCTATTAAAAGTAGTTGTTTTACTTATATTGTATCTATTTTGAAGCAATTTCCGCTTTTTGCTGGGAAAACCTACGTTTTTTTTTGTTTTTTTTTTTGTTTTTGATGGCGTATCATAAGATATTTGGCACAGCATCTTTAATTTGAATGTTTCTGTCATGAGAGATACCAGATAGACAAAATTATGTGGTGTTTTTTTAACAAGCGAACAGACGGAGAGATAGAGAGTATGGAAAGCGAAACGATAGATATGGTCTCCGCACCTCGTCCGCCGTAATCAACATCTTCACACATACCCTCCGGAGAGTCCTCATGCTGTTTACGTAATCTTCCTCCAGTATCATCGATACTGTGTTTTCGAAGGTCCACCGAGATCTCCTCCTGCCTCTTACTAATGGAGGACGGAGTCAAGATAACTAAAACTTCATAATTTAACCAATATATATAAGAAAATTTAGTTAAACCCCCATTCCTCGTATATTAAGAGCAGAGAGTTCTTGTTTAAACTAATCGCCGCCTGCATGACTGTTTTCTAGGACATTAAGACGTAAAATTCAAAACCAGGGAGTACTTTGAGAAATCCTCACTAAGTGCTTCCTACACTCCTTTACACTCCCTAACCCACCAACGTGGAGAATTTCGACTTTTATGTCCAGTAGTTTCGTCTTTACGTTGTCTGTCAGTCAATCCCTAAGTGAAAATATTTTCACATATAACATAGCAACAAAGCAAAGTCACACAACATCATCTAGCTAACAAAATCAAGCTGTCGTCAATAATTTACATCACTAGTACAACAAACTATGTATATGAACAAACATCACTCGCCTCTCACTGCAGTAACGCGCGGTCGCGATGGCGGCTGCACGCGTCCGCGTTAAATATAAAAACTATAATAATTATAGTAAAAAATAGTATATTCTAGTCCATTTTCATCAAGACTGAACGACTAAATGACTAAATAAAAGTAGACTATTTTTGACTAAAATTAGACTATTTGACTAAGTGACTAATTAACTGATGACTTGATTTGTTGACGTTTGACGTTACTTTGACTTGTGTGTGACTGTGACTTGACTTTGACTGGATTGATTATTGTGAAGGTACGTTTCTTTTTATTTATTTTTTTTTTATTTTGATATGATTTTTTTTCCTATACAAGGAAATAAATTGTTTGTTCGTGATTATTATTTTATTTTAGAGATTTTGGTCAGTTTTACCTAGGTGTACATTTTTTTCAGTTATTAAAATATATTTTAGTACAAAAACATGATTCATTCAGGATAAACATAGATATCTAAAAAATATTATTTTTATATTATTTTTTTTTTTTATTTATAAAAAAAAATATAGTAATGTATAAAACTAGCGGTTATATTTTTATATTTATAAAATAAATTTATAAATAAAATTAATTAAGGTGTAATTTACATACCATTTTTAATGATTTTTTACTCCAATCAAAACAAGTGTCAAAATGATTTTTCTATGCAAATTTTACAATCTAACAAATTAGTATATTTTTAGATTCTTCGTAGTTTATAAATATTTAAATGAAAAATTTAAAATTTGAAGACAAAATCTTTCATTATATACCTTGAAATTGCGTGGCACAGAGGTACAGATCCTGACTGTAAGCGTAAAAGCTGTATGTTCGATTCCCACTCGGGACAATAAAATAGCTTTACCTTGCTCTGATAACAAGAGAAAGCGTAATATCTTAAAAATTGCGTGGAAAATGGCGAAAAGAGTGTCTTAACTCTGGGTTTGTCGGCCTAATCTGCTATATTTTGGATACAACGTACAACATTCCAATTTTAAAATAAAAAAAAAAATTATAGGTAAGACGAATAAAACTAAACAAAATAGTAAAGATATTTTAAAACACACATAAATAACGACAAAGTAAGATTATTAGAATATTGTTTGAAATCATAACTTATTTCATAATTCCAAAAGACTGCCTATACGACTTCTCCTACGGAAATAAATGTAAAACACCAAAAAAATTTACATATGTACTGAAAAAGAAAAAAATAGATTAATTTACACTGTATCCCACATATAGCAGAGTAGGCCGACAAACCTAGTGTTAAGACACTCTTTTCCCACCTTCCTCGCAATTTTCGAGACATTGTGTGTTAAGTGGCGTGGCGTAATGAAAATCAAACCATAATCTAATAATCAGTTTTATTTTGTAAATTTTAGATGATTTTGGTTTAATTTTTTTACTGGTTCGAATCGAACTCATTAAATAAAATCGCTTAAAAAATGTTATTTTCATATTTAAAACTCCCCAGACAGAGAATCAAACCCACAACCATTGCATTTACAGTTAGACGAAGTGCTGCGCCATAGCGGCATTATAAAAGTAACATTCAAAGCATTTCCGGCAAAATATTTTTTTTTTATTTATAATCACGAATTCTACTGAAATGCTACTACAGTAGAATCATTATAATACTTTACAAAACATAATACTTTACAAAAATCTATATTCCATTAAACCAAATGAAGTTAATGGAAATCGGACAGACAGACCGAAACGCCAAATGATTAGACAGAATAGGAGAAGCGGATGTTACGTGATAAATTATACTTAGTCGGCGTCCAAAAGGCGCGGGTTCAAATCCCGCTACGTTCAATTTTTTATACGTTTTCTTAATAAATATTTTTCTTTCCTAAGTGTGACATAACACTTTAAAAATGTTAAAAAAAAATCAAATGTTTAGAATTATTTTAAGTCTTTAATCGTAATGGTAATAGCAAAGATAATATGCTATATTTGCTCTCTGTTAGTAAGGTTTTGTGTACGACATTTTTCAATAAATGCTGCCCTGACAGGCTACCAATTACTTATTATCATTTCCTCACTCCTGGTACCTAAGTAAAGCGCGTCGTTGAGTTCCGCCGCTCAACGCGTAATGTCTTAAAAATTGCTCTGAAAATTATTTAGCACTAGGTTCCCTCTGTCTATGCTGTTATATCCGGGATACAGTGTGAAACGTAAAATAATGAAATAAAGGTTGTTAAATATAGAGCAAAGACTAAGAGGAATGAGAGGAATTGGAGGGGAAGGAGGGGGGGAACGGAATGTCCGAATGTCCTTTGCCTACCCTTCTAATCTAATTTAACATTAATTGACATTTCTCAGTTCGGCATTAAAACGGTTGTCCACACAGCAAGTATAAAAAAATATTTTTACATTTTTAAGGTATTATTTCACATCTAGCAAACATAAATACTTTTTTACCTTTTAGAAAACATATAAAAAATTGAACTTAGCGGGATTTAAACCCGCTCCTCTTGAAAATCGTCCAAGGAATTTTTTTTATATGTTTTCGAAAGAGGTAAAAAATATATATTTTAGTTGCATAACTCTAATAAAATTATTAAGTTAGAACGACGCGTGGACACACTTGTTGAATATCTCAGCGAAAGTAGTTTTACTTTCACCGCACTTGGCGGCTGGTGTCGAGAAATTATCACGTTTTAAAGGAAACTAACTATATTTTTAAATATTGATAATTGTTTATTTATCGGTATTTGTATGTATCTATCATTATTCTATTACAAGATATGGGTTCGATTCCCACTCGAGGAAATCAAATATTTGATATTTTCATTTCCATGCTCCGCCACTAAACAAACAGAAGCAGTGCTTCCAAAACTAGACTACAAGCGGAAAGTGGGGAAATGAAGTGTCTTAATGGGAATGGAGTATCTTAAAACTAGGTTCCCGGGTTCCTTTAATACAGCGTGAAGCTATAATGATAGACAGTGACTGAGAAACAACGCAAAAACTAACTACTTGACTTAGATAGTTAAAACTAGTTAGTTAGAGAGTGTAGGGAAGCGCTAAGAGAGAATTTTCTTGAAATTCCTACGGAACAAGATCGGGCTTTTTCATTTCACATTCAAATATCCACGCGTAAAAATTTTCGAGCGGTGACTAATTTTATTGCACATACGATTCGCTCGCGGCTTCGCCTGCTTAAATTACATAATTATTAATTTACTATCTGCATTACTTTCGTTTCCTAATAATAATATTTTTTAAAAAACATTTTTATTACCTATAAGAAAAAAAAAACAGACAATTCAATAAAACAGTTATATATAGCAATTTTGCCGAACAATATTTTTTAAAATGGTATATCTTTTTTATTTATGAACCGATTTCAATAAAATCAACACTAAATGTTAATCGAAGCTTGCCAAAATGCAATAACGAAAATCGTAATTAATCAGTTAAGCCATTTTTGAGATAAGCTCAAACGTTCAGACACACATACAAAAATTAAAAAAAACATACTTTTTGGTTTTATTACGTTATTAATTGGCACTATTATAATAACATTTTTTTTGGGGAACGGAGTGTCTTAACACTAGATTCCCTCTGCCTATCCTGCTGAGTGCGGGATACAGCGTGAAGCTGATTTTATATCTTCCATTGTTCAGAAACCGATCCGTAACGATTTTATTATAAGTTTAGAATATAAATATCATACATATCATATTGCAAATGGTAATCTTGAGTCATATATTTAAACTTTCCCTTTTCGCGCCACTTCGCGCATAATAAGTGATTAGTTAATTAAATCAAAATATATATTACAGTACATTATTATGTAATACTTTTTGTATGTAATCTATTTTGATTTTCCCGCAGCGTTGAGTTTAGCAACATGAACACAATGCAATGTCTTAAAAATAGACGGAGTGTCTTAATTTTCTGTACGCGGGAAGACGGGAGACATTTTACCATTCTATATGAAATTTAAAAAATACTTTCTATATACATACATATAATACGTCGTATTTACAGTCAGTAATAATACGTCGTATTTAAATCAGAGCCTGGAAAATATAAATAGCATATGCGACTGATAGATTTTTTTTAATAGGGCAATGTACCAGCGTGAACAATTTTGAATATTTTAAGTAAAAAAGCGGTATTCTTTCGCCAAAAGCGGAACAAGCAATAAATACATAATAATGATTTAATTAATTATTTATCCGTTTAATTGAGTTTAAAATAAACTTTTAATAGTGATATCAATAATCAGCTTAACGCTGTATCCCGCACACAACAGGGTAGGTAGAGGAAACTTAGTGTTAAGACACTCCGTTCCCCATTTTCTGCCCAATTCTGGAGGCATTGCGTGTTGAGTGGCAGAACTCAACGCCGCGCACCGGTCTCGACACCAGACTGTAGAAATGGAAATATATATGTTGAAGTAAATATTTCATCTCCTCGAGTGGGGATCGAACCCACAACCAGTCGGTTTTACAATCACACTTTGTGCCCCTGCGCCACGACTGGCCTCACTACACTTATACTTTATTTTTACCATATCTAGGTCAGTTAACTTATCAGAATAATTATTAGTTATACGTAACCTACGAATATACTTATTTATATTTATATAAAATTATAAATATCTAATTAAAACCTTAAAGTAATAAAAAAACATTTTCACAGTGCGTGGAATAATCCGATCGGCACATTTAATTTTTGGCCTAAAAAAACGGGACGTCCCGGGACATCTAGCAACGGTTGTACATACATACGTGAAACAAGAAAGCTTACTTTAAACGAAAGTTAAATTTATTTATTTAAATATACTCAAGGTCTTTGACTTGAGAAAGTGCTATTACCATATTATAAATAAATACATCTCTAAACACAATATATGAATAAAATTTACATAATACAGGTACGTCATGTACTACTCTGGTAACCATGAAAAGCGCGATGTTGAATTCCGTCACTCTCCGGAACACGCAATGCCTCCAAAATTCAGTGGAAAGTGGAGAACGGAAGTGTTTTAATCGGAACAGAGCATATTAACATAGGTTCCCAGGTTCCCAATGTCTGCTCTGGTATTGGCGGGATGCAGAGTGCAGCAAATACTGAGCTAAGAATTACTTTAGACAGAATTAACATGAGTAGTTGTTTAAAAATATTGAATTTATTATATGTACAGGAAAAGATAGAGTTGATAATTATCTCTCCTCTCTCTGTACGACTCTTAGGAATGAGTCAGACTAACATCGTCAGCTAAGAGTGTAAACATGCTAAATCCGTGTTTTGTTTTTTTTATTGTGTCATTTTTTACACCACGAGAGTAAAAAATCATAAACTTTATTTTATTTCCTATATTTTAGAATATAAATCAAATTTCGAAATTGTAAAAAAAAATTCTGTTAATACATTTGCACTCGTGGTTTTTTAAAGACTTTTTGTCTCTTTTTATTTTCTTAGGCTCTCCTAGAAATTTGCTTAATAGATCGACTCGTACTTAGTGATAAATTTATATCTTTTTTTTTTGTTCTTTTACAGTGAAAATGGAGAAAGCTTGGAGAGTCGCACAGAAGAGGGCCAATTTCCTGATGCGAGTGCGCTTCGTCAGTCCTCTCTCTTAGAACAATGTCCTCTCAGAGGACCGCCTAAATGTCCACCAGCCTCTAAACGGTACGACTTGTGTATCATGTAGTATGTATAGAAGTAGTGATGATTAAGGGTTCATATCACAATCTCAAACGTTGTGGCAGCAAAATATGGCAGTCGTGGGATCGATTCCCACTCGGGGGAGTGCATTATTTATATTTTCTCGCCCTAGTAACAAGACAATTCGCGGTGTTGAGTCCGCTATTCAACATGCAATGTTTCAATTGGTCGAAAAGTGGGGAAAATAAAAATAAATCGACACTTACACCAAAGTTTTTGATATTTAAATTTTCAACAAATTTTAATTTTCAATATTATATATAAAGCTAATATAATATAAACAATATCGCCTACTAATCCCCAGATATCGCACCCACGACGGCACTTGTAACAACCTGAGCCGTCCACGATGGGGAGCCACCATGACACCTGTCCAACGTTTCTTACAACCAGTTTACTCAGATGGTATCCAAGCTCCAAGGAAGTCCATCTTCGGAAACACTCTGCCATCAGCCAGAGAAGTCAGCGCTCTAATACATGAAGATAGGAACTCGGAAAATACTGGTATAACCCATCTGCTAATGCAATGGGGACAGTTCTTAGATCATGATGTAACATCTTCATCGCAATCCAGGGGCTTCAATGGCTCTGTGCCGAGATGCTGTAAGGAAGGGGGAAGAGATTTTATGCCGAGAGAGTTTATGGTCAGTATATACTTTTTTTTAATGTAAATAAAGCAACTAAAACTACTACATACATATATTTTTAGAATCAATAATCACCACTGCACAAGAGCAAAACAAACTGGCATATAAATAACAATATTTTTAATATTATTAATCTGTTGTTCCGTACTTATGGAAGAAAAATAAGCGTACTTTTTAATAAAAAAAACTCCCTCCTTGTTTACCGTCCAAGTGCTCTGAACCACTAAGCCATACGTTCTCATCAAGGTACGACGACATTCTAAAAATATAACTATAGTTCATAAAAACAATTGCAGCACCCAGAATGCATGCCGATTGCTGTTCCACCATCAGATGCCTTCTACGGTCCTCGAGGTGTGAGGTGCTTGGAGTTTATCCGATCTTCTCCAGCTCCTCGCGATGACTGCGCTTTGGGCTGGAGAGAACAGTTCAACCAAGTCTCCGCTTATATTGATGGATCTCCGTTATACGCCAGCTCTGCGAGGCAGTCTGACAAGCTGAGGCTATTTAGGAATGGTAAGCGATATATTTGCTTAAAATTAGTATACTAATGTAGACCTTCTTTCTAGAAAGTCTACGTGACGCAGTGTGACAGCGTCTGACTAGAGGCGGTTGTGGGTTCGATCCACACGTGAGAGAAAGATTATATTAAAATTAATTTGATGTCCCCTCTGGTAGACAATTTGCAGCATTAAGTTCCGCCGTTCAACACACAATGTTTCGAAAATTGAACAAAAAATCGGGAGTGGGGTGACCTAACACTAGATCTCCTCTGTCTACCCTGACGTGGGAAAACTAGAAACTTAATGACTTTTTAGCTTTACAAAATTAATATAAATAAAACAAACTAATAATTCCATCCAGGTATGCTACAATACGGCAGAGTCCAACAACGCCGCCCCCTTCTACCTCCAGACCGGGATGAGCTTTGTCGCGGCGGAGCTGTGTCCACTGATTGCTTCAAGTCTGGAGACGGCAGGGTAAATGAACACCCAGGGCTCGTCGCCGCTCATATTATATGGCTGAGGCAGCATAATAGGTATTACTATTTTTTTGGGGCTAACTGTTAACTCGATGGTTGTAGGTTCAAATGGAATTAATTATTTTCATTTCCTCGCCCTGGTATATTTTATTTTAGCTTCACGCTGTATCCCGCACACAGCAGGGTAGGCAGAGGGAACCTAGTGTTAAGACACTCCGTTCCCCACTGGTCCTGGTATAATGAATGGAATATATGACAATTTAAAAAATCGACAGATACTAGATTTTCTCAGCCTATCCTGGTATATATGTATCACGCTATAGCGTGTGGCTAAAAAAAAGGTAATGATTTTTTTCCTCGTCTCCTACTGCATTTTGTGATACAGGAATAGAAGGCTCAGAGAATTTTTAAGGGTTTCCGTAAATACATTTTTTTTCGAGCTTGAAGCTAATGCTGTTAGCCATACTAGCTTTTACAGCGGCACCAGGTAGGTAGCAAAAAACTGCAAGCACTATGTAGTAGCTTGTGAGATTGCCGACGGCGGTAAGGACGTCCCATGCGGGACTCGATGCTCTGCTTTCGGCCGTGGAGCGGACTGAGTAGCCAAATAGTAATGGAAAATGGATTTTTTGTTAATTCGACATGTCTATAGTATATATATTCTGGGAAACGCTTAACGATTTTATATAAAAATAAAAAAATAATCCTATATCCATTTTGCCTATATGGTATTAAAAGTATTAAGTTTCGTCAATATTTTTTTTCAATATTTTGTTTCTTTTAGAATGGCGCAGGAGCTAACTCATTTGAACCCACACTGGAGTGATGAGAAGATCTACCAAGAAACACGTAAAATAATCGGCGCAATGATTCAGCATATTACTTACAGAGAATTTCTGCCAATTGTCTTAGGTAATACTGATTTTAATATTATATTAATAATCACAAGTGGTGATAAAGCGTGGCGTTAAGTTCCGCCACTCAACACGCAATATATCCAGAATGAGGCGAAAAATAGAGAACAGAAGTATCTCGGGCACCTGGTTCCCTTTGCACACCCTTCTATGTGCAGTACAGTGTGAAGCTTAAAAAGTAAATATGTATATAAAAAACATTTAACCATCGTGACGCAAAGGCACTACGTCTGTCTGTAAACGTGGCGGTTCTGGGTGCGATTCTCATTCGCAGTAACGTATTATTTTCATTAGTAAAAAGACATTAAAATATTTACTTAAATTTATATTTCCATTTCTTCGCTCTGGTGTCGAGGTTAAGCGCAGCGTTGAGTTCCGCCACTCAACACGCAATGCCTTCGGAATTCGGCAAAAAGTGCGGAACGGAGTGTCTTAACACTAGGTTCCCTCTGCGTACCCTGCTGTGTGCGGGATACAGCGTGAAGCTGATTTTTATTAAAAAGACGTAGCGTTGTGCTTAACCCCGTAACTCAACACGCAAAGTCCCGTATGTTGGATGAAAATATGAAACGGATCCAAAAGTTTAAATACGCAATGTATGAGATGGCAAGAAGCTACGGGTTCAATCCCCACTTCGGGAAATGATTATAATAAAATTTCTTTAGTTCTGAAAGACAAACACGTAATGTCACGAAAGCAGAGAAAAGAGTGTGTTATCACTATATTTCCTCTACCTACCTTGCTATACAGGAAAAAGCTAAAATTTGAAATATTTTTTTTTTGGATAAATAATATTTAATTTTCACAGGTTCAGAAGTAATGAGACTCTTCGAGCTGGAGCTGCAACAGAAGGGTTATTACCGCGGATACAATCCAAAGACAAACGCCAGTCCCGCCAGCTCATTTGGTTCAGCCGCCTTCCGTTTTGGACATAGTCTCGTACAACCTTCTATGGTCCGCTTTGATAGATTCCATCGGCCTATTAATAATAGTAAGTGATAGAAGAATTTAAAATTAATATAAATAATATTTCTATATATTTATTTATATAGGGAAAGAAAATTAAAACGAAAATAGTTACTTGAATTATTAGTTAGTCACATTTAGTTTAAATGTCATAAATGTTTTGATGTTCAATCTTCAGTACATACCAAGAGAATTCATTTTTACGTGAAGGGTTGTAGTCTTCATAGCTCCTTTTTTTCAGCTTCACGCTGTATCCCGCACAAAGCAGGGTAGGAAGAGGGAATCTAGTGTTAAGACACTCCGTTCCCTACTTTCCGCAAATTTCTGGAGGCATTGCGTGTAGAGTGGCGGAACTCAACGCCGCGCTTTGCCTCAACACCAGAGCAAAGAATGAAAATATAAATGTAAATAAATATTTCATTTCCTCGAGTGGGGATCGAACCCACAACAAGGCGATTTACACGCACACTTTGTGCCCCTGCGCCACGACTGGCCTCAATCTTTCTTGAGCTCTTTTACTGTAAGTATTAGAGGCAAATAATTGGTGTGTTGTTATTCTGGATAAAAACAACAAAATCATAGTAAAATCACTTAATTAAAAGCGTGTGCAGTTATCTCATGATTATCCTGCTATACCCTTTTTAGGATGTTTTCAAACACTTGGACAGTAATTAAGAGGTGCGGCTTCTAATCCCATTACGTTCACAAATTTGTACTTTTTCTAAAACAGTTAATATATAAATTAATTTGACACAAATCTAAATATTTACAGATGTCTCTCTCCACGACGAACTGATCAACCCATCCAACATCTGGAGTATGGGGGCTGTCGACCGCCTTCTCTTAGGCATGGTGAACCAGCCAATTCAGAAACGAGACGAATTCATTACTGAAGAACTGACTAACCATCTTTTCCAAACTCCTCATGTGCCTTTCGGCATGGATTTGGCAGCTATTAACATACAACGAGGCAGAGATCATGGGGTCCCACCGTACACAGCTTGGAGGGAACCTTGTGGTTTAACAACAATAAGTGGTTTCGAAGATCTTATGAGAGTTATGCCGGCAAGGGTTGTTAGAAAATTGAAAGTTTTATATCGGTAGTTATTTTTTTCTTTGTTTCACGCTCTGTATGACGCACATAGCAGGGAAAGCAGAGGGAACCTAGTATTAGTATTTAAGTTTCCCAATTTTCAAGATAATATGTTATGAATGGCGGAATTTAACGCTGCTTTGTCTTTTTACCAATTCGAGGAAATGAAAATAATTCATTATCCGCAGTAGAAATCGAACTCACAACCATTTTACCACAACGGTTATTTAAAAATCCATATCAAATAAATTTATACATATAGGAATATAAAATTGTTATAAAGTCATTATTTATATATTTACTCGATTTATTAATAATTATTACATCTATGGTCGGTTTGGTTACGCCTCAATTTTTGTTTACTTATTTTGAAAACATATCGATGTTCCTAGTTCTAATACATTTAACGTTTTATTGCAGACACGTAGATGATATTGATTTGTTCACTGGAGGTATGGCGGAGCGACCCGTAGTAGGGGGTCTGGTGGGACCGACATTCGCTTGTATAATCGCGCAGCAATTCTCAAATTTACGAAAAGGTGATAGATTTTGGTAAGTAGCCTTCTTAATTACTTACGTAATAAAAAATATCATTATTCAATAGAAACAGTTTGAACGTTAAGAGTTAATACACTCCGTTTTTCACGCATCCTCCAATTTTCGAGACATAGCGTGACGAGTGACGGAACCCAATGCTAAGCTTTATAGGTACCAGAATGAAGACTCATAATTTTTAACAATCATACGATTGGGGATCGAAGCCACAACCATCGCGCTTACAGTTAGATAATATCATAGGATAAATATATGAATATTTGTCAATAAGACAAGAACTGGCAGCTTCACGCTGTATCCCGCACACAGCAGGGTAGGCACAGGGAATCTAGTGTTAAGACACTTTGTTCCCCACTTTCTGCCGAATTCTGCAGGCATTGCGTGTGAGTGGCAGAACTCAACGCCGTGCTTGTCCTCGACGCCATAGTGAAGAAATTGGAAATATAAATTTAAGTATACCTATACATCTCATCGAGTGCGGATCGAACCCACAACCAGTCGGTTTTACAGTCACACTTTGTGCCCCTGCGCCACGACTGGCCTCAAACAACTGTAACATTAATATATATATTTTTTAATTTTTAAAGGTATGAGAACGGCGGACTAGAGTGTTCATTTACACCAGCACAATTGCAACAAATACGGAGAATATCGTTAGCTCAAGTGCTTTGTAGAACATTAGACTCTATTGACAATGTACAACCGTTCGTCTTTCTTTCATCTGATAATACGGAAAATGGAAGAATTTCCTGTCGCAATGGCTTGCTCAATAACTTCGATTTGTCACCTTGGACTGAAATTAACTCAGATTCCAATAATGATGTTAAGAAACGCGACGAAAACATGTCCTTACGTTCGACAACAAAACCTAAAAGAAAATCTACTACAGCTAAACCTTTGACTACTAAGAAATCTGTGAAAAATCAATTAGCTTCTGACAATACAGATAAACCACAAAAATTAAATGTTAGACTAAATGTGACTGACTTGACTGACTCTAAGAGTGACCTGAGTAATACAACTGACCATATCAAAACTCATACTGTAATGACCATAGACGACAAACTTGATTTTAAAAATAAGACGAGGCGTTTCAGCAACATTGCTGCTGTATATAATCCAACTCGACAGTACAATGACTATTATGATGAAGTTCAAAGCGCACAATCCGTAGTAATCAACAATTTGCCCAACAAAAGACCAAGTAGACCTTACATATCTGTGACAGAAAATATAGACAAATATACTTACCTAATAAATTATGTTCCGCGACCAACTCAATCTTGGCGAAAGACTACAAGACGGAACTATGACAGAGACGTAGTTAAAGTGACTTATCAGAGTTATGACGACACTTACAGACGACCGAACAGACCATATTACAATAGAGATGACGAAGACTTTGAATCGCGTGATAGTAAGCCGGTAACTGAGAGCCCTCAGTCTTCGGCTCGGTCTAATGAAGAATTATTTAGTCAAAAATTATCTACTGAAACGTCTATCATAACTGACCGACCAAAAATTGTGACAGACAAACCGACTGAAATTGACAATATTGACGCAACGACTGAAAATATTTACAAACTACTGACTTTCGGCTATGTAGGTACTTACAGAGGCAACACCACTAGCATTGACAATGACGAAAATAAGGATGGCAGTAGTAGAAAAAACGGCATGACCAAAAATTTGTCTACTGCAAACGAGAATTCTGACCCTACTGATGAACCTAGTAATACAAAGCTCTCAACATTTCTGATTTACGACACAGCGACGAAACCGTACACATTGCACAGACCGACGAGACGAAACGACGACCAGACAGGAACTAAAGACAAATACTACTTCATTCATAATGTCTTACGAAAATATCCTGACAATAGTCACAAAGACAATGACAGAAATAAAAATGAACCTACACTTCTGACTGATGACTCTGACAAAAATGACAATACAAGTGACACTAATGGTATGCGCCATGACTTGGGCATTGAAGAAAGGTCTGGAAATCATAAAATATCTTCTGAAAAGGCTGTTAATAGAAACAGAGCAAAATTGAGACCATCCTCTGTTAAAACACCATTAGTCAGCTTTGAAATAATACCGAGTGAAAGCAAGTAAGTAGAGTTGTATTGTAGTGTGCATGCAAATGTTGGATAACAAGAATTACATTAATTTTAAGTAAAATGTAGTACTTAATAACCTCATATATACAAGTTTCAATTAAAAAATAATCAGCTTCACGCTATATCCCGCACACACCAGGGTAGGCATAGGGAACCTAGTATTAAGACACTCCGTTCCCCACTTTCTGCCGAATTCCGGAGGCATTGCGTGTTGAGAGGCAGAACTCAACGCCGCGCTTAGCCTCGACACCAGAGCGAAGAAATGGAAATATAAATTTAAGTAAATATTTCATCTCCTCGAGTGGGGATCGAATCCACAACCAGTCGGTTTTACACTTTGTGCCGCTGCGCCACGACTGGCCTCAATTAATATTTTTCTTTTTCATTTTAATCATTTAAATAAATAATTTCAGTGCATCTCAATGGGCGGTGTACGAAGAGAAAGAAGACAGCGCTTTAGAACTTCCAAAGATGCCCGCTATAAGTGCTGATCCTTACGCACTTAGAGAGATACCAAGACCTTTTGGATTTACTATTAGACGAAGACCAGGAAGATCGTAGTTTAATAAAAAAATATTAAGAATTTTACATAGTAAATTCAATTTTTAAATCAATATATAGAAACAGAAAATTTAACATTTATGACCCTGGAAGGAACACTAAAAAGTGTCAAATTAGTTGCTAATTTATAATAATAACATAGTTTTTGGTGCTTAGATAGAATTGACTGAGAAATTAATTTGACTGACCCTATTTTACAAACAAAAAATTCTTCAATTCATGACTGACATGCTATATTATTAACATTGATTGACATGAAACAATATAATAAAAAAAAATTATGAGAATGGCGTAAGCTGACGTGGATATGACTGATGATTGACACTGAAAAATTGACTGACATTGAATCACTGACTCTTGACACTGAATATCATTGGAGAAGTGATTAGTGCTCAACTGGCATGCTCGAAACGCCATAAACTAAGACCTGTACTGACACTGAATGACTGACTGTTAACGTTAAATCACTCACTGGTGACACTGAATCACTGACTGTTGACACTACACTGAATTTCTGACTGTTGACACTGAATGACTGACTGTTGACACCGAATGACTGACTGTTGACACCGAATGACTGACTGTTGACACCGAATGACTGACTGTTGACACCGAATGACTGACTGTTGACACTGAATCACTAACTGTTGACACTGAATGACTGACCGTTGACAGTAGACTGACTGTTGAATATGAAACTTTATTTTAACTGGATGACTGTAATGTTAAGTATGATGCTGACAAGACTAATTAATTTAGGTAATTTATGTAAACTGACTAAATTCGATGACTGAATTGTTAGAGTTGACAAAGCAGTGTGATATTTTTGATTAATAAAAACTTAATTATCTGTTAAATATCTGCACTAAACAATAAAAAAGGACCAAAACTGACTTCACTTTATAAAATTAAAATACGACTTACGTATTTACGATTAATCACTATTTATCTTTGAAGAATTTGACTAAAAACATTATTGTGTGAGACTTATGAAATTTATGACTTAAAGACAAAGATTTTGCTTAAAGTAGAATGTAATACAAATGAGTTATTAATGATTTTAAAAAAATAATTAACAATTAATTAGTACACTTAAAAGATTTATAGACAACTGAAATAAATAGTAACTTTGGACATTTTTTGGATTGTTGCTATGGACTTAAATATTAACTGAACAACTACCTATGATTTATATATCAAAGACATTATTGACTTTCACTGACTTGATTGATTTAGTTTCACTGGAGAAAAATATGAGTTGAGTTGAGTAATTTAAATTAATACTTTAAAAACCAGCTTCACGCTGTATCCCGCATACAGCAGGGTAAACAGAGGGAACCTAGTGTTAAGTCTTACGCAATTTTTACGCAGACCATCCGTGCGTAAGACATTTGTGTTCTACGAACTTAAACCCAGCGGAAACCCTCTCCACCAAAATGTGACGTCGCAGGATCGTTCGCGTATACTACTACGACAACCCATTGAAAGATCTGCTTATTGCAGGGCCACATCCCCTAAGTTTCCCGGGGTTTCTGCTTGGTTTCCCGCAGCCTCGTTAGGTTGCAGGAGGATCTCCAGGACCCTTCCGCAGTAGCTCCTCTAGGGTAAAAATTACAGGGTAAACTGTGACTGTGTAACATGACAGTGACCAATACATATTGGCCTAATTAAATTAATGAGATTGACAAAACGACCTTTTAACACTTACTAAATTATTAAATTATGTAATAATAATCTGACGAAAACAATTTATTTTTCTTAATTTACTATATTTAAGTAATATGACGATGACGACTTGATTACTTTTTACAAATAAAACTTTGACTCTATGTGACATGACTGAAAGTTTGCTCTATT
Organism: Heliconius erato demophoon; assembly: GCA_018249695.1. Lineage (NCBI taxonomy): Eukaryota > Metazoa > Arthropoda > Insecta > Lepidoptera > Nymphalidae > Heliconius > Heliconius erato. Next base: position 25,911 of record DWQW01001825.1, read on the forward strand.
TTTATCTATATTATTTAAATCATAGAAATGACTGATTCTTCACTTGACTTGTGACTTGACTATTTGATGAGTTACTGAAAGAAATGACTAAAATTGAATAAAAAACTTTCTAAGAAAAAATGTGTTAGGAATATATTTTATAGATAAACTTAAATTATATTTAGTTGAAGGAAAAATATTTTGAATATATTTAAGTATAATGTTATAATTTTACACAATGACTGAAGAAAGTGTAGCTAATAAAAACTACTAATATTTCTCTTTGGACTGCTTCTTAACTACCTAACTTGAAAATTTAAAAATTATTTACTAAAATAAAGAAAAAACCACCGAAAATAAATGTAAGCAAGAAATAACACTTTGAAATACATATAATATAATTATTTATTTTAAGTTTACAATTCTGTAACATATGGCTGTAACAACAAAGCAAAATTATTCCTAAATGTAATTAATGATAATAATAAAAAATTACTCAAAATGTCAATAATGTATTTTTTATTTTTCCAATAAATAAGTCAAAATTGTCACTAAGTGGATATAAAAAAAATATTTAATCATAATAATTTGTCTTAAAAATTCTAAATTGTGCTTTATCTCATTTTATATGAGATATAAAGTACAATTTAGAGGTTCACATTAATTACATAATATTTATTATATTATTTTATAAATGAACAATCATCATAGTTTATATTATTTGACTTGTCACTAAGAAAGATATTATTAGAAAATGTATTAAAATTTGCATTGCACACTGCATCCCGCACACAGCAGGGTAGGCAGAGGGACGAACGAAGTGTCTTAATACTGGGTTTAAGACACTTCGTTCTCCATTTTCTGCTGAATTCTGGAGCCACCAGAGCGAAGAAATGAAGAATATAAATTTAAGTAAATAAAAAATTTCAACATAACTTTTTTGAAAATATAGCTATTTTCTTTATGGTTGGAAAGTGTAGAACAGTTATTTTTTCCTGAGATTATTAATTAGCTACTAGTTATTGCATTAACACGTATTACATTAAACAAGGCAGTAAAACTTAAATTAAAATTATGACCAGAATATTATATGACAACATCAATATGAATATATTTCATAAATTACTTGGTATAAGGAAATAAACTCTATCAAATAGAACATTTTAAAATAAAGTAACAACAAATAATTCCTATCACCCAAGAGCCCATAGTAAGTAGCCAGACCTTCTTTGTTTTATAAAGCCGGAAAGTTTCTGTGCGCAGACACCCAACACTGGTAAGTACTATAAGGGCATATGGAGTTTTGGTGTTGGTTACTTAGGCAGTTATTAGGTAACTAAGATGCAAAAAATAGTGCCTATCTTTTATTAAATTATAAAGCTCTATTTTTTATATTTTCTTGGTATTAATATAAGAAATTACATTTCCCATTGTCAAACACTAAGTATGGTCATAACTTCCAGCCAGACACCCCCAAAAACCTAAAAGCTATAATATATTATTTATAAGCACTCCAAGAATATTAGGAGCAAATATTTTTTAAACTGAAGTACATTAGATTCATAAGCAATTGTAATTTAGTGGTGTTTGTCAGGGGGTTAAAACCAGTGTCTGGGAATGGACAATGTCAACTATAAACATTATTACCAAGAAAATATAAAAAATTGATTTGTTAAATTATAACGAAAGTTAGGTACTATTTTTGCATCTTAGCTACCTAATAACTGTCAAAGCAACCAATTCCCAAACTTCACATTCCCTGATAGTACTTACCAGTGTTGGGTATATTTGCACAGAAAATTTCATGTTTTATAAAATAATGAAGGTCTGGTCCTACTGTCTTGCTACTGGCTCTGTCTCTACTACATTATGTAGACATTTAAGTACAGTACAAACATTTCCATATATGAAATTCAGTTTGCCAGATCATTTTTTTTATTTAATCTCTCTCTGGATAGTACTGGGTTAGCATTCCAGCAAATTCTTGAGCTAATTCCACAGAACTAGCACATAGCACTCTCCGTGATAAAATATCAAATTCACCTCCTGCTGGATCAATGCAGACTCCGCCTGCTTCCCGCACTATTATATCTCCCGCAGCTATATCCCATGCATGTATCCCAAATTCAAAATACACATCTGAACCCCCTAAAGCTACCATCGCCATGTTTAAAGCAGCAGACCCCACTGTTCTACCTCCTTGAGCCTTAGTCATAATTAGTTTAAAATTTTCTAATACAACCTTCTGTCTATCTTCATCTCTACTAGTACCCATTTCAAATGACACTAGAGCATCTTTTACTTCCTTTACTTGTGATACGTGGATGCGTCTACCATTTAAAAAGGCACCTTTACCTTTCTTAGCTGTAAAAAGCTGATTCATAATAGGATTATAAATGATTCCAGCAACAGCTTCCTTGTTTATGACAAGGCCAAGCGATATACAGCTGCTGGGGTAGCCATGGATGAAGTTTAATGTTCCGTCAACAGGATCTATAATCCAGGTAGGATCATCGGTTAAAACACATTTAGCTCCACCAGCCACAGACTCTTCTCCAATGAACTTATGTTCAGGAAACTTATTAGAAAGTCCATTTATCAAGGTTTCTTCCACCTTTTTATCTATTTCTGTCACTAAATCTATATCTGAAGATTTATGTTCGAAGACTTTACAGCCAGTCATAAACTCAGTTATAAGGTTTCCAGCGTTCTTCACAAGTTCTAACGCCGCATCAAAATATTCGTCAATTGCTTCAGACATTTTAATTAAAATAAGTACGTATTTAAAATTACTCTATATAAATATATTTTTTTATCAAATTAGAAAGTTTTTATTATTTAATTATGAAATTAGTTTAAACTCGTTAACATTATAGATATTAATCAAGTTGTAAATTATGATTATCGAATGACATTGACACTTAACAGCTATAGATTATAGTGACTAGGGTTGTGCCTGACGTTACGGAAAATCGGTTTATATTATACAACAAAACATTTTTTAACGTTTTTTCTTACGTACGAGCAATATTTATTTGATTTATTTGATTCTAGTCGATTGATTGCCGCTGCGCCAGTTGTGACGCAGCGGCACAAAGTGTGACTGTAAAACCGATTGGATGTGGGTTCGTTCCCCACTCGAGGAATTGAAATATTTACTTAAATATATATTTCCATTTCTTCAGTCTGGTGTCGAGGCAAAGCGCGGCGTTGAGTTCTGCCACTCAACACGCAATGAATCCAGAATCCGGCAGAAAGTGGGGAACGGAATGTTTTAACATTAGGTTCCCCCTACCTACCCTGCTGTGTGCCGGATACAGCGTGAAGCTGATGATTCTAATATAATAATATTCGATAAATCTATCCTTTCTTATATTATTGTTGATGTTGCTAAATATTTGTGTTCAAATCTACGGTACTAATTAATGTACCTATAATAATATTACTCTAACTATTTGTCAGCCCTATAAGTTTATAATTATAAATGCTTCAGAACTTGTTGTAACTGATCTAGCGACGTTTTTTAGTGATAATTTATGAACTTACAAAAAATTATCTCCGTCTTTATTCTGGAATAAACGACCACCTTGAATCTTCTTATTTAATTTATATAAATTAATACAAACTGTTTAGATGATAAACTGAGTTTAACGTGTGTTCATATATAAATGATAGTGTATCACTTGCTTAGCCTTAATCAATTTACTCTGCTTTTTGACAATAGGCCTAAAGCTCTTGTACTGATAGCAGCGTCACATATTTAGTCCCGCACATAGCAGGGTAAGCAGAGAGAACCTGGGACTAGTGTATAGATACTCCGTTTCCATTACGACGCTTCCGTTCTTCACTGCTTGGCGGAAGCGGAGGCATAGCTTCTTGAGTATCCAAACTCGACAACGCGCTTTATATCATTATCAGAGGGAATATAAAGTATATGGATATATATATATAAAGTATATGGAAATATTAATCATTTTGTTTAAAGACATGTTTATTTAAATATGATAATACCACTATCCTCGGTCAAAGACCTTGAGTATATTTTAATATACAAATTTGCCTCGACACCAGAGCGAAGAAAATGAAAAAAAAAAAACATTTCCTCGATAGGGAATCGAACACATAACCTGTCGCGTTTGTAGTCAGACGCTTAAGCGCCATCATCATAGTTACTATTAGAGAATACTTTTTAATTGATCTCTAATAACAGCCTCGCCTCTAAATGTGAACAATAAAGTACAGATTTTTTTTATTAGCTTCACGCTGTATCCCGCACACAGCAGCTTTCTGCCGAATTCTGGGAGGCATTGCATGTTGAGTGGCAGAACTCAACGCCGCGCTTAACCTCGACACCAGAGCGAAGAAATGGAAAAATTTAAATTAATATTTCATCTCCTCGAGTGGGGATCGAACCCACAACCAGTCAGTTTTACAGTCACACTTCGTGCCGCTGCGCCACGACTGGCCTCACAGAAAAAAATATAGTTGTTATTATTCTTATAAGATTATTAGAAAAGGGAACAAAGGCACCAAAATAAAACACTCAATATTAAAAATCATGAAAAATTGTTTAATTGGCATACCAACCGACAACTCGTTACAACCTATGGCCAATTTTACAATCATCAATATTGTTAATAATTAAATATAATATTTAT
>DWQW01001826.1:0-30535 GCA_018249695.1 Heliconius erato demophoon
TCGAGGTTAAGCGCGGCGTTGAGTTCTGCCACTCAACACGCAATGCCTCCAGAAATCGGCAGAAAGTGGGGAACGGAGTGTCTTAACACTAGGTTCCCTCTGCCTACCCTGCTGTGTGCGGGATACATGTGAAGCTGATTTATTTTATAAAAATGTATAATAGTGCCCCCAAATGAGTTTTCACTACTATAAAAGCAAGTCCTAATTATGCCTTCGTAGCACATTTTTTTAATTACTGTTTTTAATTTAAAAAAATATTCTCATACTCATAACATGCTTATTATATCTTAAAAGTTTATACGTATTATAATTAAAAGGTCGCTATAAATATTTTATTTACATTATTTCATATAAAAAATATTTAATTCATTGGTGGGTACGTGGGGAACAGAGTGTCTTAACACTAGGTTCCCTCTGTTCAACCTATTATATGCAGAATATAGTATGAAGCTAAAAAAAATATCATTAAGTTTAGAGTGTGTGTATACATACATACATACATTTACAAGTTCTCGGGCAGTACGCGGAGAACGGAGTGTCTTAAAACAATTTTCTTTTAGTCTAACCTACCACGTGGTAAAAAAGAGGATAGCTATTACAAACTCAATGTGCTATAGATATGTGAGATCTGAAAAAGAAGGTGATTGATAAATAATTTCTTACATTAAAATATTAATAAAAATATTTTCCTGTGAATATTTTCAAAATTAATTTTAGTTTTGTAAATATTTAATAATTTTATTTCCTCGCTCCGGTAGCCGTTAGTTCCGCGTCTGTGTTATCGCTAGGTTCCCAGGTTCCCTCTGCCTACCCAGCCATATGCGAGATCGGGCGTGAACCTAAAAAATCATGAGAAAACTCAATTTTAACTTAATTTAACAAATCCAAGCTCATTTCGCAGTTGTTATCTTTATTAGCGTCGGTGGTCATTGACCTCTCTATGGGGGTAGTCATGTTGTACAAGCTGTGACTCAGTTAGTTGGTACAAAAATGTTTATTTAAGTTTATTGTTTCATACTTATGTTTGTTTTACACTTTTTTGATTTGATAGTGACTGTATTCTTTACTATTCAGAATCAAATCAAATCAGCTTCACGCTGTATCCTGCACAGAGCAGGGTAGACAGAGGTAACCTAGTGTCAAGACACTCCATTCTCTACTTTCCGCCGAAATCTGGAGGCATTGCGTGTTGAGTGGCGAAAATCAACGCCGTACTTTGCCTCGACACCAGAGCGAAGAAATGAACATATAAATTAAAATAAATATTTCATTTCCTCGAGTGTGGATCGAACCCACAACCAGTTGATTTTGCAGTTACACTTTGTGCCTCTGCGCCTCGACTGGCCTCACTGCCTCTGGCTATACTATTCAGGATACTAGTAATTAAGATTGTTAAAGGTTTGTGCCTGGCCTGATTCTGAGGCCACTCGTAGCGCAAGGGCATAACGTGCGACTGTAAACACCATAGGTTGTGAGTTCGATTCCCACTCGAAGAAATTAAATATTACATATTTTGATTTCCTTACTGTGGTAACGAGGCAAATCGCGGCATTGAGTTCTACCACTCAATCCGCAATACCTACAGAATTGTACAGAAAGTGGGGAAAGGAAATATCTTAATTAGAACGGAGTGTCTCAAGACTACGTTCCCAAAATCTCTCCGCCTAAATATAAAATCTTTAAATAGGCAGAATTTGGAGAACAATATGACTTATCACTTACAGTGTCCATACCCATACAATGATAAACATAGGTAACAATAACATTTTTAAAGTAGGCTAAGACTAAAAGACTAGAGTCGACAGACGCCGAGTAAAAGTCTACTTTTTACTAAAAATTTCAGTTTCTGTCAATATTAAAAAATAGAGCATCTCCATGTTTTAAATTAGGCGTAGCTTTTGTTTCGATACTAGTTCTAGACCTAGTTCTTACAATCAAGAATGGACAGTATAACGTAGAATACTTACTAACCTATATATTTTTGTATGTAAAGTGGATTTTGTCATATTTATCTGGTATTTTAGTTTTTGTAGCGTAGTGGGAACCTGAATTCTATTCGAGGAGGATAACTAATTTATTTTTGGTAATAGTAAATGTATGTCAAAGGGAAGTGCAACTTATTAAAGTTGATATATTTAGGCTTGCATTATGTATTTAATTAATAAATCAAATAAATCTGCTTCTAATCGTATCACACACGTCAGTAGGCAGAAGAAACTTAGTGTTAAGACACTCCGTTATTCATTTTCTGCTGAATTCTGGAGACATTGAGAGTGACACAAGAGATGAAAATGTTGAACATTATGGAATTAGCTATAATTATAAGTTTGGAATAGTTTTATCTATAAGTATTAATATGAATATATATTGTAATTTTTCGTATTTTTCCTTTTATTTACTGGAAATTCTCAATTCTTGCCAAATTAAATTTCGTTTTGTTTGATAAGATCTACTGGAAATACCAAATAGTAATATTTGCGTTCTGATTGTTGTGGTGCTAAAATAACTTATTTTATTCTTACTGTATCCCGCCATTACGACACTCCGCTCTCCATTCTCCTCTCAATTTTCGAGGCATCGTGTCAACAATACACAAACATTATATAATTCTAGTCCCAACTATAATTTCTATGCCATAATATATCATAAACAAAACAGGAAGACAAACATACATACATTTACACATATATCAAATAGTGCATACAATATGTCACTGGTATCCTGTTCAAGAGTCAAGTGGCTGGAGACCTAGTTTTCTAAACCCATAGAGTAGTTCAATATTGGCCTAATCATAAATCTCACTTCATTTGGAGGTGTCAGATGCTATCGGCTCGACTAGTCGTCGCCGGCAACTTTGCTTGCGTGATCTTTAAGACGAGAAATGGAAAATCTATTTTTTTGTAGGAATTTTGAGAAATCCTCTCCTACAGTTCCTGATCTACCTAAATACCAAATTTTAACTTTTTAAGTCCCTTAGTTTCTTCGTGGGGAGAACATTTAAATTTAGCATGTAGGTTCCTTGGCTAGTGTTAAACAGTACTAATATAGAATTTCTTGAAAATTTTTCGTCTTATAGTTCGGAAATGAACTCGCGGCCATTGGTTACTTAACAAAAGTTACTAAGAAAGTTAAAATGAACCCTCTTGTTTCAGAACCAGTAATGATCACAATCTAAAACACCACTAAACATGGCGAGCGCAGGAGCTGTTCTCCTCGAGGCTCGGCCCTTCCGGCCCTTCAAGTCCTCCGAAGAATACCTCTATGCTATGAAAGAGGATCTTGCTGAGTGGCTGACAGTCCTCTACCCTGAACTACGCATCACTGCTGATAACTTCTTGGACAGGTTGGATACAGGCGTCGCACTGTGCAGGGTAAGTCTTTGATATTGCTTAACCGACTTCAAAAAAAGATGGTTATCAGTTCAATGTTGTACGTGATGTTGATGCAATTTATCCAATATATTTGAGTATGATGATTCATGTAGATGTTGAAGCTAGTGTGCTAGATTTCGTAAGCGTATGTACTATGAATGTCTATCTAGATGTTTGTTCACAAATTAATCGAAAACCAAAAATCGTTTATAGGTAATCCTCTTTGGATAAGAGGAGAGGTTTATTCCAACCTACGAAACTGTTCAAGCTTCATTAAAATTGGTTCAGCAATTTTTGTCGTAGAATAGAATATGTATTATGCCAAATTGTATCTTTTACTTAAATATCTTTTTACACAAAAGATAAACCATATGTACATTATCTAAAAGATAAGATAAAGATAGCCTATTGAAATACATTATATCAACAACTGACAACAATATGCTTATGCATCTCACTTAGTGCTGGTTTGGCTTATCAGGCGTGAGTGGTCAGGTTTTTTTAGCATTTTCATTAAACACCTTTAATAAAAATAATATATATCTAATCTTAATATATACAAATGTTCTAAAGATGTGGTCACATTATTATACTATCTAGAACGTAGCGAAGTGCGGCGTTAAATTCCGCCATTCAACAAGCATTGTCTCCAGGATTCAGTGGAAAATAGGGGGGTGGAGGGTCGTTACATTAAGGCTCCCTCTGATTACCCCTGAAATAAAATTTGGATTCCTAAAATCAAGCGCATTCTAGATATATTTGTTGTTATATCTTTTCTCGATATATGTGTGTAAAGACTTATAATATATCTTACAATTGGATAAATTCATGATATAGAAATGTACTTTCAACGAGAGGGATAAATCGTGAAGCTAAAAAAAATTTGCTTATTAAATCTGAAATTTCGAACTCTATACTGTATTTCTCGGTACGTAGTAACCAAAGGGGCTTAGGTACAAATCCTGTTATATCATTTTTTTATTTGAACACACAGATTCAAAAAAAAAATATATAGATACGTTCATATAGTTTTAGTTCTGAATAATAATTTTTAATGTTCTCAATTAAGGACTAAAATAATACGACATACAAGAGACGCGGGTTCGAGTCTCGCATCGCTCAATCTTTTATACATTTTATAAAATATACCAAGAAATAGCTTTTACAAAAACCTAATTTAGTTGCACAAATAACTGATAAAACCCAAAAAAAACTATATTCACTTTATTATTTCATTAATATTTTAATGAATGATCGATCGATTATTACTTAGGTCACGTACACGCGGACAAAGTATATTGAAAACCACTAAGTTATGACGTCACTATTATTTATTAATACGTCAATATGATTTTGATATATTTTCTCTGTTGTTTTCCTTTAACTTTACCCATTTCTGTGTCCCGTACTGTCCAACTTTTTTGGTCCTTTTTCCTTTTATTTTGTTAGAAAAAAAAATGTTTTTAAATTATTTATCCCAGATGTATTAATTAAAAACATAGTGTTGACTAATAGCCCTTCGCTTTGGCACGCAATTTTATCTCTTTTTAAAAACTGTCGCTCCACATATTGAACATTGATATCAAATTTCTATGAAATGCTATCAATTTAATTGTATTTTATGGTAATTTGTGTTTTTTGTACTAAAATTGTATAAAATAGTATGTTTTAATGATAATTTATCATTACAAGATAAACTGAGGCCATAGTGTCTCGGTGGGACACCGCCTGACTGTAAACGCGACAGTTGTGGGTTCGACTCCCACTCAATGAATTGATTATATTTTTAATTTAATTTATTCATTATATTTAATTAAAGGCAGTCGTAGCGCATGGGCACAAAGTGTGACTTTATACGCGACTGGTTGTGGGTTCGATCTCCGCTCGAGGAAATGAAATTATATTGGTTTCTTCGCTCTCGTGTCGAGGCAAAGGACAGCGTTGAGTTCCGCCACTCAACACGCAATGCCTCCAGAATTCGGCGGAAAGTGGAGAACGGAGTGTCTGTCACAAGGTTCCCTTTGACTATGCTGATGTGTGCGGGATACAGCGTGAAGCTGATTTAAGTTATTTTCATTTCCCCGCTCTAGTATGCAGAACGTGGCGTTGAATTCCGCCACTGAACACAATTTCTCAATAATTAGTCGGTATGTCGAAGTGTCTTAACAATCAACACGCAATGTTTCTAGACATTGCATCGCCGCTAGCACCGCCAAATTTTCTGGATTTTGGCGGTACTTGAGAAACGGAGTGTTCTAACACTAGGTTCCCTCTGTTTTCCCCGCTATAGGTACGCGGGATAAAGCGTGAAACTAAAAATAACTTACAATTTCGTAACGTGACAGATTGTCGTTACTGTTTGTCAACTTTTCTATGAATGTTGCGTCGCGTTCCGGAATTTTATCATAGTTTCGTAAACTTATGATAATAGTACTTGGAATTCTAATTAATTTAGTAGGTGACCTTCGGCTTTACAGACTTGGTGTGCTGGCACGTCGTGTTTCGCCAGAAGTAGTGGGTTCACTTGATAGTAAATTATTTTTATAAGGTTGACTTTAGAAAAAATAAAAACCATCTTCAAAATTATAAATGTATGCACTAACTTAAACAAATATTAAAATATTATTTTAACTACTTGAAATATACTATAATTAAAGAATAATAATCAATGGAGTTATTGAATACTTTGAATGAATTACTTAAGTATTTTATTAAATTAATTTTATTTTTACTTTTGTTAATAAAATGCGATTGTAAACGAGACGGTTGTGGGTTTGATTCTACTCGATCTTGCTGTGGTAACAAGACAAAACGGAACGCTGAGATCCAGCACGAAATAAAGAAAAGCAAAGATAAGAAGTATAGTACAGACCAGAGTGTACATTAAGTTTATTTCTGTATACCCTGTTTTTGCGGGATACAGCGTGAACTCAAAAAATATATATAAATAAATATTAAATTCATAGCAAATTGTAAATATATTATAATTTACCTTATAAAGGTATTACGCAATCGTGACCTAACGTACGCTGACTTATTGATACATGAAGCTAATTGATAATTGCCACTAATTTTAATATTATTTATAATAAACTACCTGTTGCGATGGTTGTGGATTCACTTCTTGCTCGGGGCAATCTTCATATGTTAAATTTACAAAATAATATGTATATCTATATAAAACTCTTCTGTTACTAAGTGAGTGACTAACAGACAATTTACAGCTATACTACTTGGATTGGAAACTATTGAGCAGCGGAACTTAACGCCGCACTATACCTCGTTAATAGAGCGAGGCAACAAAGAAATATATTGCATTTTCACAACTTATCGCGTCACACCTTTGTGACTCTGCGCCACGACTTTACTTTACTAACTTTAGACCTAAAATAAATAACGGAGAGAAAATTCACTATTTTTTAAATAAAAAACAATAGTAAAATAAGACAAAAAATAAAAAAAATATGTAATAAAATTATAATGTAATATCAAAGTGACCTTGGGAGTGTGTCACATTAGCACCTATGCAACTTCTGTCAAGTAGGTAAGTAGTTTCGATATATTGTCAGTTTTTTTAATATTGCACGTTTTGAAATGTATATTTGCTTGATTTCGAAATGGTGCCTTAAAAATATACACCAGTATTAGAATATGTATTTATTTTACGTAACAAAGTAGGGAGAAAGCGCGGCGTTAAGTTCCGCTAATCAACGTGCAATGTCACAAAAGTTGGGCGGTGCGTGGGGAAGTTTGTTAACACTAGGTTGCCTTTAAATTATATAGCCGTTTTGTCTACCTTAGCGGGGAAATTAAAAAAAAAAATAAACATACTTATTCATCGAGTTGTAACTGTATACGCGACAGATTGTGGGTTCGATTCCCACTCGGGGGAATGAAATATGTAATATTTTCATTTCTTGGTTTTGCTTCGGTTTCACCACTCAACACGCAATGCCTTCAGAATTTGGCGGAAAGTGGGGAACGGAAGTGTCTTAACACTAAGTTCCTAGGTCCCCTCTGCCTACACTACAGTACATACTACAGCGTAAAGCAAAAAAAATCATTACCTAATGTGGGAATCGAATCTACAACTATCGCGTTTACAGTCAGACACTGTTCCTAAAATCTAAACGCCTAAAACTGTTATTGTATTAAATTATGTGAATAAATAAATCAGGTTCACGCTGAACCCCACACACAGCAGCGTAGGTAGAGGTAACCTAGTGTTAAGACATTCCGTTCTCCACTTCCCGCCGAATTTTGAAAGCATTGCATGTTTAGTGGCGGGGCTCAACGCCGCGCTTTGCCCCGACACCAGAGCGAACAAATGGAAATATAAATTAAAATAAATCTATCATGTCTTCGAGTGGGGATCGAACCCACAACCAGTCGATTTTACAGTCACACTTTGAGCCCCTGCGCCACGACTGGCACCTAAAATTATCTTAATAATTGATCCATAAAGCGTAGGTTTTAACTGTGTCACTAAATAACTAAATTCAGTATTTAAAGGCTATAAACTAATATAGTACGAATAAGTGTCCTTGTTCACAAATACAGTTCTTATGTATATAGAAATACCGATTTTGATGTGGTTTCGTATAATTATACAAGTTGTGGAGGCGGAGGCGCCGGCGCAGGTTGCCTATTACATGCTATTACATTTAGGTATGCTTAGTATTCTTTATAATATAAATGTTTGTGAGTTTGTTTGTTACGCGTTAACTATTCAACTGGTCGTAATTAAATTTTGTACTTACATTTTTTAAAGTAGGTATGATCAGGAACTTTAACAAACTTCATGATTTTGATAATAAAATATTGTTTGTTTTGACATATGTATATGACAAATAATACTGTAAATTGAGAGTAGAGGTTGTGTAGGCTGAGATCCCAGGACCTCCATACCTACGTCATTTTAGCAAAGTTGAAATTTCGAGGATTAATAGTCTAATATATAGTTAAGACGGTATGCGTACTTACTAATTTGAAATTAGGACCCTTTCAGAGGTAACGCCAAATAAAGAAAAAATATCGCACACTACAGGTTAGACAGAGGGAACCTAGTATAAGGATACTCCGTTCCGCACTTTTTTCGTTTTGTTCGCACTTTGGAAGCATTGCGTGTTGAGTTGCGGAACTTAAAGCAGCGCTTTGCTTCGATACCAGAGGGAAGAAATGAAAATATTAAACTTTATATTTCCTTGAGTGGGAATCGAATCCACAACCTGTTGAGCTAACAGTTACACTTTGTGCCCTTGCGCCACGACAGGACCCTATATTCTAGCTAGCGTATATTTAAATATGATTTATCATTAATTTTGAAACGATTTAAAGTAATTATTGGTTTTCAAATTATCACTAAGATATAGAGCTTATTAGTTATTTGCCAAGTGACAAATGGGCAAATCAACTTGTGTATGTTATATTTAACTGCCTGATAAGTTTCTGTTAATTTAGTAGAATTAAACGTAATTTGTCTGTAAGTTATCGGCAGGTTATCTAATGGTATCAATATTAAAATTTAATAAGAGACCGACGTGGTGCAAGGCCACAAGCATGTGACTGTACGTGATAGTTTAGGGTTCGAGTCCAAATCGGGAAAATAAATTATTATTTATTTATATTTGCATTTCGCCACATAACACACAATACCTCATCGAAAGTGGAGAACGGAGTGTCTTAACACTGGGTTCCCTCAGCTCACCCTGCGTTGTGCGGAATACAACGTTAAGCCATTAAAAAGAAAATCAAACCTGTAACCTTCATTCGAGGAACAATAAAAAGTAATTTACAGATACTAAGCCATTCCTACGATGTTCTCTTCAACTGAGGTATGGTTTTCGCGAAATAATTAAAATTCTAAACATGATTTGAAGGTGCTTTATCGTATCATTGGATTCCCATCGTTTATGGACGCGGGTGTTGAATAAAACATTGTTTACAATTTAAAGAAATTACTAGTAAGTATAGGTTTGCGTGAGGGTCTGGTGAAATACTAAGGTTGTAAGATAGGGGACCTATTAAAGTTAAGTCCCTCTTAACAATTGGGTATAAGGCAAGAGCGCGGAGTTGAGCTCCGCAACTCCACACACAATACCTCGAAAATTTGGCGGATGATGAGGAACGGAGTGTCTTAATACTAGGTTACCTTTGCCTACACTGCTATACTCTGCTGATAAAATAATTAGGTAGATGGAGAAAACCTAGTGTTAAGGCACTACGTCTCCCCTTTCCAGTCAGTCTAATGAATTATTTTCCTTTTCTCATCTTAATAACAAGATAAAACGAGGCGACAAAACGGAGAGAAGAGAATTAAGTGTCTTTACAATGTTAAGCTAAAAAAAATAGAGCAACCCATAGGTATACAAGAGGGAAGAGCGCCACAGTGGCGTCGTCTACATAAATATCGATTTAGTTAAGATCATTTTAGATTTTCTAAATTAACATGTCTACAAAAGGTTAAACGGAGTTGATGTACGCAATACATTCCATACCTAGACGACCTAGGTTATTAGTTTGATGACCTAGATTGGTTAATTACTTAGAATTCTGCTGATTTATAGTGAGATACGGTAATCGGTTCGATTTCCACTCGGGGATTGGAGATTCAATTCAATTGTGCGTATAAAGCGGCGTTGAGTTTCATTACTCAACACGTAATGATGGCAATGGCAACGAAGGAAGTGTTGTAATGGGAAGGAGTGCCCTAACATTAGGTTCTAGGTTCCCAGGTTCTCTCTGTCTTAAGAATCCTCTTGGCTTTGAAATGACAATAACTAAGCTGTGAAATGATAATAACTAAGAGTTGTGTATGACAGGAAGGTAGTTTTGACTGACAGGTACACTGGGTAAGAACCAAACGATACCAAGAGTTCCGGAGATTAGCGCGCTCAACCAAACATCTCATCAGCTTTCTTTCTTTCAAACGTTCTCCCAAATAAAATCCTAATCACAACCGTCCTACGTACAGATATTATACGTATTTTAACCTTTTGAACTAACCATAAAAGCCGCATGATTTCTCGCAATCTATAAAACTGAACATATTTGCTTGTCAATGTTTTCGATAAGAATAATTTAAACAAACTGTAGGTACGGCTTGGCATTTGAATGGTCAAGTTCATTAGATATGATCGTTTCCCACGATATACCCAGTACATAGACATACATACATACATACTATATACTAGCAAACCGTTAGCCAGTTGACTTTATGAATCCAGTTACTATATTGTTTCGCAGAAATACTTTTACTTTTGTGTTTAATGTAATATCGTGCAAGTTCTGGGTTTATATCCGGTTGAGAGAGTAAATAAGTTAGGATGGGCAGAATGAAGACAGTGGTAAACACTCCGTTTACTCCTTGAGTATTTTTATGAGACCGTCGTGGCGCAGCGTCACTGTATGTGACTAAAAGATTGAAGGTTGTGGGTTCGTGCTCGGGGGAGCAAACGAGGCGTAGAGTTCTATCACTCAACTAGCTATATCTCGAATATTTGGTGGAAGTGGGGAACATAGTGTCATAATATTACGTTCCGTGCGCCTACCCTATTATACGTGGTATATAGGGTGAAGCCAAATAAAATAAATTGTATTTTTGTTTCAAAAGTGATAAAAATCTTCACTTTAAAAATATACAGGATGAGTACAAACACAATAGCAGTTGTAATTTGAAACCCCTTTATAAAAAACTTGTAATATTGGGCAGAAAAATGTCATGTAACGCCGCTGAAAGATAAAATTACAATAGAATTCCCATAGTATTACTTTACATAGAGAAAAATATATAATCTAAAACGCTATGGTATAAGGAGGGGAGGCACGGAAACCTAGTGCTAAGACATTCTGTTCCCCACTTGCCACCCAACTTTTGATTCTACATTCACACCTCGTGCCGCTGCGCCACGACTGGCCTCATGAAAACAATTCACTCCACCAAATAGGAATCGAACCCGCAACCATCGCGTGTAGTACGACGCTACGCCGCTAATAGTTAAAAACTACTTCCTTAAAAAATCACCATTAATTAAACTGTTAGGTATCCCAAATTGTTCTCGACATACAATGTTACTTGAGGTATCTTTTTTAATTAAAACGAACAGAAACCTTGGTTGTGACATTGACAGCTGATTAACTAACGTTTTGGCGTTTTTTTTATTGTCATTCGTTACTGTCTTTTTTGTTTTGGGTCGTGGGTTCATATCTGGTTTAGACAATTTATGATTTTAGATTTGAATACTGTTTTAATACTTTGTATACTTCTTTTACCTCTTAAATAAACCTCTTCATACATGAAGCCATTCTGGCACAGCGTCAGGTTGTAATTCGAGGGAATGAGCTATATCCTTTGCTCTCGCAAAAAGGTAAAGCGTAACTTTAAGTTCAGAAATGCTTCGTATACAAGTGCTTTAAAAATAGGTTCCACTAGGTTCCCTCTACCTGCCCTGCTATATGCGGAATACAACGTGAGGCTGGAACAGAACAAAAAAAAATTACATAAAATATACGAGAGAAGACAATAGGTGAGCTTGTCACCTTGGATTTTGAAGTGTTCTTACATGCCTATTAATTTACTAGATAAAGAATTTCGTTAAAAGAAACCGGAAATGAGGTAATTATTTATTTCCAAAAGCAGCGAGTTCTTACCCTGCTGCGGTCAAATTGTTACACCTTTTTGAAATAAATATTTTTCGCTCCATACCACCTTAAAAATGCTACAAGGACTTTGAAAGATGTCAAATCATTTTCTAATTCTAAGACAAGACGAGAGTTAATACATAAGATTTAGGCGTGTTTATAATATTTTTAAAACTTGTGTGTATACCATCAATCTGGTGTAACAATACCAATAAAATTCTTTTCAAGACAACCAAGCTCAAGAGAACAATCTCTCAAGAAAATATTTTGCAAATTTAAAATGGCGGGGCGTGGAAGTAAAGGTATTTCATTGTTTTAAATATTCCTAATGTGTGACTGACACTTTAATATATTATAAAATAAAATTGATATGTATGTACGTGTAAGAATGCTTGCGGTGATTGCAGATTCAAATTCGACTAGGGGAAATACATTTAATGTAATAAAGACAAAGGATACTAGTCTCTTATTTTTAGTTTCACGCAGTATCTTGCACATAACAAAGTAGGCAGAGGGAGCCTAGGAACCTACTACTTACGCTTTTCACTTTCTGCTAAATTCTGGAGAGTGTTGAGTGGAGGAACTTAACGTCACACTTTGCTTCGTTATCTAAATAAGAAAATAAAAATATTCAATATTTAATTTCCGATACATTTTACAACTCTTGTTTTACAGCCTGACTCTATAACGCTTGGTGGTAAATGACAGAGTGTCTTAACACTAGGTTCCCTCTACTTGCACTACTTGATCAGAGACTAAAATATTTATATTTTTTATAAATCCGGCCGTGACTTTAGATTTAATTTTTAATTGGCATTTCTCCAAACCATCTACTTTGAGTTACGACCGTATGTTGCCTTTGAACTTTACGTATATGTATGTACCATACAATATGGTGCTAATTATTGTATTAAATACTTATTGTTGTTTGTAACGTTTTTATGAAATAATTGAGAGTGATTTTATATTTGTCTTATTGAAATATTTATATTAATTTTTGATTGTAACGCGACGGTTGTGGGTTCGAACCCCTCGAGTGAATTAATTATTATTTATTTGTTTCTTCATTTTTGCGCTCTGGCACCAAGGCGAAAGCCCGGTGTTTAGTTCCGCCACTCAATCCACAACGCCTCGAAAAATTTGGCGGGAAGTGGGGAAGTGTCTTAACACTAATTTCCCTCTGCCTACGCTGCTGTGTGCGGAAGCGTGAAACTGATTTGATTTTAAATTTTTAAATAGTATTAAGTTTTGGAAAAAACAAAACGCGGCGTTAAATTCCGCCGATCAACCGCAATCCAGACTAGTAATCCAAAGGATCATTATGCATTAGCATTGAAGTCTTTTTTCAAAATTTGCCCACTTCCTAACGAAAATAAACAATACCTTCCCAGAAAAAAAATAAACAGAAAACTATTAAAATATAGTTTTTATGATCCATTGTCTTAGAACCCTGCCTTATACTATGTCGCCCAGGACAGGAGGTGGTATGAGGACTGTCACCCGCCATGTCACCTGTCACTGCTGAACCATTAGTATCTGTCACTGTAACCTGTCTTGTAGTCCATTGTTAGGAAACAAGGAAGCTGAGCTGTGACTAATGTCATTACATATTATTTTAACATATTTTTTTTATATATTGATTTTAATTTATTTGATGTTCGTGGTGTATTCTTTGATTGATTTTATGATATAGTTTGGTGTTAGATAGAATTCGGCGTTAAGTTCCGTCACTTAGCAAGAAATATTGCTGATTGGGCGTTGCAAAAGACCTAAAAAAAAAAGAAAAGAAAATCAAATGTCAGAGAAGTCAATTCGACCGATTTTAACTACTTACACAATTTGTTGAAAGTTTAACTTTTATATTATAATAAAAATATAATAAAATAATAATAAAAAAAATCGATGTGATGGCAAATACTATGACTTTTTTTGTTTAAAGATAACCCTTAGTTAATCTAAGTAACCTTGGAATAAAAGCTGCAAAAACCTTATAAAACGGAAGTCGAACACCTGACCTCCTCTTTGATATACAAAGTCAGGTTTATTCTCCAGATGGTCCCAATAAACAGAAAATAATATTACCTAAAGGTAGTGTAACTTGATCAAAATGAGATTACAAATGTCCAATTACGCTGACAGCTTTAATATGTTTCTCCATTTTATGTTAAACGCGTCAATTTTTTTATAACACGCAATGTATCATCCTGTCGGTGAGGTGTCGGTTCGATTCTGGATATGACCTTATGGTAATAAGTGTTTTTTTTTAAATATGTGTTTAAGTAAGTAAACCTGACATTGTAATCTTTATATTCAAAACCAGTCGTGGCGCAGCGGCACGAGGTGTGACTGTTAAACCGAGTGGTTGTGGGTTCGATCCCCACTCGAGGAGAGAATATTTACTTAAATTTATATTTTCATTTCTTCGCTCTGGTGTCGAGGCTAAGCGCGGCGTTGAGTTCTGCCACTCAACACGCAATGCCTCCAGAATTCGGCAGAAAGTGGGGAGCGGAGTGTCTTAACACTAGGTTCCCTCTGCCTACCCTGCTGTATGCGGGATACAGCGTGAAGCTGATATTCAAAACTATCGACATCGATATATCCTGAATTTGGATGGATGGATGCTGAAAATATTTGGATCGTTGTATGTTGCAAGATATTTGAATATTTGAAAACTAAGAATGGAGTGCCAAGTATTGTGGTCTCTATATACTTCTTTCGTCTCGTCTATAGTCCACCTTGTCATACGTGCCTTCCGGGTTCAGTATCATCGATTCATGTATCGTCGATACTGTATTCTCGAAGGTCAACCGAGGTCTCCTTCTCCCTCTCTTACCATCTTTATACATTTGTAAAGAATTTTTATTAGTCATATCTATTTTATTAAACAGTCTAAGCACTTTAGCCATAATATAAAACTTTGAATCAATGAATGAAATTAGTCTAGTCCAGTTCAGCCCTAGAAGAAATGATAATACATATATAATATTTTTATTTCTCCGCTCTGGTGTCGAGACAAATCGCGGCGTTGAGTGCCGCCACTCAACATGTAATGCCCCTAAAATTTGGCGATGGCAATGGGAGGGGAGTGCCTTAACATTAGGCTCCCTCTGCCTGACTCGCTACATGCGGGATACAGCGTGAAGCTGAAGAAAAAAAAATGAAATTCCTTAGCGTGTTCACTGTAAAGCACTATCAATCATTCTTATTAAAACCACACTTCGTAAAATTATATAATTATTGACTGTGATCGAGCGACGACCTCTCAAAATTGTCTTTTTTAATGTCAGTGTCAATTCTTTTTTTCTTTTAAAAGTCGATAATTCGCGAAATAAAAGAGTAACTCGACGTACTGCCGCATCTGATTGATTACACTCATTGACACGCAATTTGTTGACAAGGAAGTGCCTATTTATGAAGTTTAAGGTTTTTATTTAAAATGCCAGAAAAATATTTTTTAAAGCTATAAATAAAGTTGTGGAAAGTTTCCTTTTTTACGACCCAAAATAACTTGTCACAGTTGGCAGTTTCACATCTTTTTCGGGAATGCAGGGTAGACAGGAGAAGTTTAGTGTTAAGTCACTCCGTTACCTGGTTGTTACTTAATTTTCGAGACTTTGCGTGTTGAGTGGCGGAATTCAACGCCGTGTTTGTCTACCAGAGCTACGTCGGCCTCTACTCGTAATGAATAAAATAACATTGTATTTGGGAACGCATTAGATTCCCAACCATTAGGTTCCCAAGCTCCCTTACCCTGCTATCTGCGATATAAAAAAATGTGGAGCAAAACCAGCACCATCAGCACAGTGGTCGAGGATCTGAATAAAAAACGAAATGATTGTGATTTCGATCCCCGCTCAGGGCAATAATTTTATTTACTTTCACGTTTTTCCCGCATACAGCATATAAATTGAGTCTAGTGTTAGGACACTCCGTTCATCGCTAACCACCCATATTAGGGTCATTGCGTGTTGCGTAGCGGAACTCAACACAGAATAAATATCATGAAGAAATATTTCATCATCAGAAGAAATATTTAAATATCATAATCATATTTTTTTACTTATATTTTTTTAAGTATGAAGGCTACTTAGTACTTGATGACAGAATATCATTCAGGTTACCTAAAGCACGACACTATTTTTAGTCACATTTTAAATTCCCTAATTTTTTCCTTTGGACCTGACAAAAACCATGTGTTTAGAATACCAATTTATAACACTCAAATAAGGAAAACAACCTTTTTTGTTTTAATAAATAACGTCTAATTTTGAATAACAAAATCCCCGTCCTTTTACATTATGTGGCGTATAATCTATTCAATTAATCAAAAGAAACGATAAGGAATTTTGAACTTTAAAACGTAGAGGTGGAGGTTCGATTCTGCGTTGGGTACATAAAATCGCGGTTAGAATTGCGAATCCCTAATCGGATGTCCAGTTTAGTGGGACCATATGCTTTGTAGATTATAAAACAAAGTAGTTTTTGCAATCTGTTCTTTCGGTCTCCTTATTTATATACATATGACGATATAACTTCGGCCTTGAGTTCTACCACTCAACATGAATTTTCAGAATTCGATGGATAGTGGGGAACGGAAGTGTCTTAATGGGAACGGAGTGTAAATTATGTTCCCGGGTCTCCTCTATCTGCCCTGCTGTATGCGAGATTTAGCGTGAATCCTTTAAAAAAACGTAAATAACGAGTAATACGTGCAATCTCAAGTATTTTAAGTTTTTTTATTTTATATTGTATAAAGAAATTTTGAATTAAAAAGAACTGTTAAAAGTTTACTATCTGTATTCTAGAAACTTTGAGAGTTTTTGTAATTAGTAATGTATATAAAAACACGTTCCCAACATTAAAATATTATGTTTATAGTATTTTCGTTTTCCCATACGTAGACAAAGTAGATTTTTTTTAACTTCACGCTGCATCCCGCTCTTACCAGGGTAGGCAGAGTGAACTTGGGAACTAATGCTAAGACACTCCGTTCCTATTAAGATTTCTGGGAAGTTCCGTTTGCGCGCTCCAGTAAATAAATTGCGAATTGCGTTAAGTTCCGCCATCCAATATGCAGATTCTCGAGGAAAAAGCGGAACGGAGTGTCTGGACACTGGGCTTACAACCTACTTTGCTATATGCGAGGTAAACCGTAAAGCCAAAAAAATCTGACACTAAGAAAACTAACTATATATTCAACATCAGTACATTTTTCGATGACAGACACGCATCAACACGACTTTTTTAGCTTTGAATGGCGTGACGTGTGCTAGATTGTTTATTAGATAAGTTATCATCTACATACATACATATTTGAATACTAAATTGTCGATACAATGTGCTTATTTAATTGTGGTTTTTCGTAATAGCTGTAGGCGTGGCTTTTTGTACTAATGATTAGAATCCTTAACCTTACCTTTTAAAATCTATGCTAATATTATAAAACTGAGGTGTTTGTTTGCTTGAACGAGCTTATCACAGGAACTGATGGTTTAAATCGAAAAAATATTTTTATTATCGAGAAATGTCACAGAAAATGTGTCAAAATTCTTAATTATATCCATTTTGCCAAAGGGGAGAAGTCTTCATTTTATTTTTAACTATCATAACTTATATGCTGTTGGTACAATTTGACAAAAGGAAGGAAGTGATATTAAAAGGTGCGTCAATATAATAGCTGGTGGAAGTGTCAGTGACTCATATTCATATATATTTTTTTAGTTTCACGCTATCTCCCTTATACCAGGGGAAGTAGAGGAAACCTGGGAACCTAGTGTAATGACACTGTTTCCATTAAGACACTTTCGTTCCCCACTTTTTGCTGAATTCTGGACAATTCTTACTTTCTTTTTTTTTTGTTTTGAGTGGTAGAACCTAATGTTATCTTGCTGCCAGTTTGAGAAAATAAAAATAATTCATTCCCCAAATGGGAACTGAACCCACTACGTTAAATAACGTTGACTTATGACCTTAGATACAACTACACCACAGATATATAATTAATATAACGATATATTACAATAATTATGAAATATTATTATTTGAAAGCGGGACCATTATCTGCAATTGTTTTTAACACAATGCTATCCCTATATGGAAGTCATAGGCGTATGTCGTTATACGATTATGTTCTTTATTTCATATTGAAAATAAGGTTTATTTTTGTATTTAATTATTGATTGCAAAATCGCCAAATTTAAGATTTCTCCTATTGCGTTGTATGAACACTTGTTTCTAATGAATCATAAGCTTATTTAATTTAAAAGTTTTTTTAATATAAAACTAGATTTTTTTTTAGTTTTGCCCCTGTGGCCAAATGAAAATAAACAAGGGAGGATTCACAGTATAGTGCTAGTCACGGTTCGATTTCGGTCCGATTACAGGCTGCTCCAGGCAGTATTTTTATATGAGAAAAAAATATATGACAAAATTTATATTTCTTATATAATTAATTAACTAATTAGCTTCATGCTGTATCCCGCACTTTGCAGGGTAGGCAGAGGGAACCTAGTGTTCACACACTCCGTTCCCCATTTTCTGCCGTATTCTGTTCTGGAGGCATTGCGTGTTGAGTGGCAGAACTCAACGCCGCGCTTTTTGCCCGGACACCAGAGCGAAGAAATGGAAATATAAATTTAAGTAAGTAAATATTTCATCTCCTCGATTATATTCGATCTCACTCGTTTTTACAGTCACACTTTGTGCCGCTGCGCCACGACTGGCCCCTTATATGATAAAAGAATTTATCATTTACCACTATTAGTTAGACTACTACCAAATCAAAATAACTTTTTATTGTCAAACTAAAGAAATTTTTCGTTCTTAGTTGAAATTGAACAAAAAATCATTAATAACCACTTAAAAGAACCCAAAGATTTTTATACGTTTTCTAAATAAGTATTTAACCCAAAGATTGTTCTCGAGGAAATAAAATATTCAATATTGTCATTTTCCTCGCACTGGTAACGGAGTAAAGCGTGGTGTTGAGTTCCACCACTCAACACTCAACACCAGTGCCTTTTTGCCTATCCTTCTATGTGCGGGATACAGCGTGAAAATAAAAAAAGAACCCAGAAACCACAGATACTTAAATTTGAGACATTACCCAGAAGCAACCTTAACGTTTTACATTGCAAAATCTTCGTCACAAATAAACAGAAGGTGTTACAAAATTATATACAATTAAATAATAATTATGAAATTTTTCATAAAAACGAATGAATCGTACATTCTCATGTGACGTAAGTTAAGATGAAATCTTTTAATTGTGACTCGTGTTAATATTGAGGCCGTCGTGTAGCGGCAGCGGCGCGACGGTTGTAGGTTCGATTTCCAATCTGTTGAAAGAATTGTATTTTCTTGCTTTGACAGACGAAACGCAGTTTTGAATCCCGCCGCTTATCACGCAATGTTTGGGTGTAAAGTGTAGAACGGAGTGTTTTAACACTGGGCTCCTCTGTCTATAGTACTGTTGGCGTGTTATGGTCGCTCTTGGCTCTTATTTCGCAAATTCACATTTATATATTTCAGGGCGGCCACGACTCGTCGGCCTGACTGTACCCCTGCTATATGAGTAAAAAAAGGAATTAAGTAACTGGGTGTGAAAATGTTGCAAAATATTATATGACAAACTTAACTATTTATTTCCGTATTCGAACCTAGGCCACTCTTAATTAACAACTCAACAGCACATTAATCTCCAGCCTACTTACCTATAAGGCGTTATTACCCAAAACAACCTTTATTTCATTAGTTTGTAAAGAATGGTGAGAAAATTTTAAAATTGAATTCTTTTAGAGACTTCCGTAAGTAATCGTTTATGT
The DNA here is from genome assembly GCA_018249695.1 of Heliconius erato demophoon. Lineage (NCBI taxonomy): Eukaryota > Metazoa > Arthropoda > Insecta > Lepidoptera > Nymphalidae > Heliconius > Heliconius erato. The sequence goes on from DWQW01001826.1 coordinate 19,835, forward strand.
TTCGCTATGGCTTAGTCGCCACATTTAGCTTTATGGTTGTAGATTCGAGTCCAGATGTCAGTTCAATGTGAAAATATATGATTATTTTAGTAATTGTGGTACGCAATTCCACACAAAAGATAGGTAGTGCTAGGAGAACGGAGTGTCCCTAAGATCTCCACTGCCTCTGTCTTTCTATCAAAGCGAAAAATTAAAAACACCTCATTCCCCTGAGTGAGATTCGAACCCACAACTGTCGCGTTAACAGTCAGGCGTGTACCATTTTGCCACGATCTTCGATATTTATATATTTTTTTATGACAAATGAAAAAAAAATTACCGTCTTCTCAGTCAATTCTTAACAATTTTAATATTTTTTATCGGTGTGATAACACTTTAAGAAGATATCATCTTAAGTAAAAATGCTGTAACCAGATGATTATAAAAAGAATTATGTATACGATGCCTATTGTTCAGTTGAAATATATATAATAAGTGACCGCAATATTTGTGTGTTCAAATTCTATGAGCTTGTTTATATTTCTTTTTTGTTATCCCGATCTGTTCGTCAAAGTGTGGCGTTGAGTTACGTATATGAAATACCTATATAGGCAAAATGTAGAGCATCATATGAAATATCACCAAAAAGTGCGATAAGAAAGTAAATCATAAAGAAATTGATATTGTCCAAGAGACGCTGTTTCAAATCTCGCTACGTTCAAATTTTATACGTTTTCTAAAATAATATTGTTTTTTTCCTAAGCGTATAATATCACTTTAAAAATATTAAATATAATTTGCAGAAAAATCATATTCAAATCCAAGTAAAACCAGGACAAGTGATAAGTATAGCAGTATAATGTTAGTTACTATAACCGCACTATTATGTATCTTCCTCATGTTATAATGCGTTGGGTAACGGCAAGAGTGGAGGGGGCCAGTCCCTCGGTGATAGGAAACCCATCCTTCCTAGTTTCTTATTGCGTTACGAAATATATAACGTTCATAAATTAACTTATGGCTGTGACGCGATGGTTGTGAGTTCGATCCCCACTTGAGGGAATGAATTTTTATTTATCAATGTTTTCATTTCTTCAATGGCTCTGGAGCCAAGGCTAATAAAAGCCCGGCGTTGAGTATCGCCGTTCAAAACGCAATGCCTCCGAAAATTCACCAGCTTGACGCTGTATCCCGTACACAGCAAGGTAGGCAGAGGGAACCTAGTGTTAAGACACTTCGTTCCCCACTTTCTGCCGAATTCTGGAGGCATTGCGTGCTGAGTGGCAGAACTTAACGTTGCGCTTAGCCTCGACACCAGAGCGAAGAAATGGAAATATAAATTTAAGTAAATATTCCATCTCCTCGAGTGGGTATCGAACCCACAACCAGTCGGTTTAATTTTAATGAAATAACTTTAGTTTCATGCAAGAGGAAAATACAGAGTGAGTTGTATGAGAGGCAGAGGGAGACCTCGGTTGAACTTTGAGAACACAGTATCGATGATACTGGAGGAAGGTCATGTAAAAAGCATGAGGACCTCCTGGAGAGCGTATATGAAGAGGTACTACGATAGTGGACGGTATTTAAAAGAACTTAAAAAGGTATTTTGTCTATGGCTAGCCCGATAGGGATAATGCGTGAAACTAAAATAAAAGAAGAAAAAAACTTTATCTAATATCCGTTCCAATTACGCCAGAATAGAGTATAAAATTGTTGTAAAACCATCAACGTGCAATTAGTAGCGCATTTTTTGCAATACATTAATTATTACATACGAGAGCTGTAAGAAACTATGATTTTATCTCAATAACATGATTACTATTAAAAATGTATGGTTAGTAAAAAAAATTGCATTCAATTTTTTTTTTAGAAGAGGAAAATAAATCTTTTTTTTAAGAAGAGAATTTTATATAAAAATAAATGACTTTATTTTCTTCTGATCTTAACAGTTTAAATAAAAAAAAATATAATAATTTGAAAAATAATAAGCGACGCGTGTGTTGGTAAACGCGATATTTTTTCCAATCTGTTAGACAACTACACAGTTGAGCTCCACCTCTCAAAATGCCATATCTTAAATCTAGGAAAGTGGTGACCAGAATATCATAGTACTAGGTTCCCATACTAGATAAAAGGTGAACACAATATTGACACTGCATATTGAAAAAAAATGACGAACAAAAAGTGATTTATCATTAGTTTTGTCCTGCCTATTTCACATCTAGATGAAGCTTCAATATAAATTAAACAACTTTTTTTAATATAATAGTAAAACAACAAAAAACTTTTTGTTTCCATCACCGATGAAATCATCCACCGCATTGTAACTAAAAATTAACAACAATTTGATATGTTTTTTGCTGACAGTACCGCAACAGAATCCATTAATCACGCAGAAATCAATAAGCTTACGACCGGTCAGATGGAAGCCTTGACACGCTGAAGTCACCCGTGACTGTGAAACTGAACATTATATCAAATTAAATCTAATTTGTAATATTTTTATAGAAGGTACATTAATACAGAGATAGAGGATAGAGGCTAGTGGTGGCGCAGAGGCACAGATACAGCGTGAAGCTGAAAAAAAAATTACACGTCGGTAATGTCTGATTGTGGGTGCGATGGATGTGGGTTCAATCGGCGTTAAAGTCCGAAGCTTAATACGCAATGATTTGACAATTAGGTGTATAGTAGAGTATAGAGTATATTAATACTAGGTTCCCTCTGTACCTCTTTGCTTGCTTGCCACTGTTACTGTTACTTAACACTTTTTTTTTCTGTAATTTCAACCAAAATCATGAAAAAGAGAGTTATCGGTTTATCATACATCACATATAATGTGATATTGTTGATATCGGATAGTATCGAACCCACAACCATCGCGAATAAAGCCAGATACAATAAAGGAAAATGAATATAATTATACTCAACTGGTAACTTCGGTCATTTGCAAAAAAGTCAATGCAAGTCATTTAGTTGATATAATAATTAAAGAAAGAAAAATTGGTAAAGAGTACATAAAACGAATGATTATGAACTTATTCTTAATGTTTGTTGATTACGCTTGTGCCATTATGCCATATGGTATATAATTTTGTATCTTGATTAAAAGTTGCTGAACAGTTAATGGAAGATAAAAATATATAGGTAATTCCTTATAAAATAAAGTCTTTTTTGGTATTGAGTACTAGGATGAACTGTTTTCTTCTGATATAAAGATTAAATTTAGTTAAAATGTACTAAACATTTTAAACTTTTATATTATAAGGAAAAATAAATTTCCCAGAAAAAGTTAATTTGCTATTTACTTTTTGGAAAGCTCAAATCAACATCACCTAAGGCGTACTTTCGTTGGATGATTAGAATCTTGTGATTATATGATTATATTATATAAATCTATCTTTATCGATCGTTATATTAACAGACCAAGGTCGCTATATCTGGTAGCGAAAGTTCAATTATATTTATGATTTAAATTACAGTTGTTAAATGTTTATTGATAAGCTTGAGGTAATCGTGGTGTAGTAGCGCAGTGTCTGACTTTAACGTTGAGACATACTGTGACTTAAATTTTGAATGGCACAATGGGTATTTAAATAATTTTGCTAATATTTAAAGCTATATATTAAAAAAAACATCAATAACATACAATAATGTGGTTGAAATTCAAAAATGTTCTAGTAATAATAGAAACTCAAGGAGCTTATCCTTGAGTTGAAATATGTCTTTTAGAAAACTTTTAATAAGTATGAAATTTACGATGACTATGTCGAATGTGAACGCTCGTATAAAATATATTACTTAATAATGATAATGATTTGTTTTAGCCTCAGGTATAATTTTTACAATATTGAAGCTCAATGGCGATTAAAGTTAGAAAGTCTTTGGAATGAAAAGCTGTATATTATTTCATCGCTTCGTTTCTCTGTTTAACATTTTTATAATAGAATGTAATTAAAGAAACTTTTCAATTTTATAATTGATATCTATTTTCATATTTAAAATTCAAAGATCATTTATGTATATTAGAAAGTAAAATGACCCCAAAATTGGTCCTTGTTGCACACCAAACATTATTATAATAATAATAACCACATGTCATGTTATATATGTAAATGAGAATTTATATTTACGAAAAAGAGTGTTATTTAATTATCATGATGTAATTAATACTATTTTGATTTATTTATTTAAAAAAAAAACACAAAATAAACATGTCAGTTGTATGGGAGGTTTCTTAAATAGTTTTTTAGTATTTGATGTTATAGCGGCTATAGAAATATATCATCTGTTAAAATTTCAACAGTCTTAGTATCATGGTTTATGAGATACAGTCTGGTAACAGATGGACAGATAGACAGACAGCGGAGTCTTAGTAATAATAGGATTCCGTTTAAGTCTTTAGGCAAAAAACATTAATAAATGAAATAGAATACTTGTATTGAATATTGAAATAAATATCCACATTTTTTTATTTTGAAAAAGCCTCTCTTTGTCCTCCTCTGTACTTTCCAATTTTAGGTAGGTAGGTAAATGCCAATTTTCTATTTTCTAAATTCAGTAGTTTGGTCTGTGCTTTATCTGTCTGTCACTCAATAATTAATAGATATTAAATAAATCAACTTCACGCTGTATCCCGCACACAGCATGGTAGGCAGAGGGGACCTAGTGTTAAGACATTCCTTTTTACCTTCCGCCTAGTATTTATAGATATTAACACAATTTTAAAAGATATTTGATATCCCAGATAATAGTACGTTTCTACGATAAAATACGCTTGTTGATTGATGTATAAAATATAGATATAAGTAGTATATAATAGAAATCCTTTTGCCGCAATGCCCTTAGGACATACGACGAAGTGGAGGTCGTACGACTTGACCTGCATATTGTTAGAGCAAATTACGAACTCACGACTTTAGAACACGAACATCGAGGATCTTGTTCTAATCAAAAACCGTATAATATATAATGGAGGCCTGCAAGGAGTGATAAAGTGATGTTGGGAAGTGTCTTTGAGGGATAAAAAGGGATAAAATATATTAGGCACAGCGTTTGAATATAAATGCAACGGTCGTAAGTTAGATTTCTCACTCGGGGAATGAATTAATTTCATTGCGGCGTTGAGTTCTACCACTAAACACGCAATGCCTCCAGAATTCAGCAGAAAATGGGGAGCGGAGTGTCTTAACATTAGGTTCCCTCTGAGCTGAAGCCTCGTAAAGCTGATTTATTTATTTACTTCTTCTGGAAACAAAACAAAACGCGACATTGAGTTTTATCACTGAACACGCAATGTCTCGATGATTGGATGGAGAAGGGGAACGGAGTGTCTTTACACTAGGTTATGTCTATCCTGCAAATTTTTGCTAAACTTTGCTTTACTATGTCTTAGTGGAAATAGCTTTTATTAACTTTATGCAATACCTTTACATACAGAAACACAGCATGAGGTATTATTTCAGTAATTATAGAATGAAGGTATTTAAAAATAATTCCCATTCCCCAAAAAGAAATCGAATATATAAACACAATGATATTAATAAAATATTTTTTATTGTGAGAAAAGACTATTATGTTTACATATAAATGACGTATGATGTATATGGCAGAGTAGGCAGAGAGAATCTAGTTTCGCGACACTCCGTCCTCCACATAAGAGACATTGAGTACTGAGTTACGGAACTCAACGTCACACTTTATTTCACCAGAACCATAAAACAAAAATGATGAATTATATATATAAAAATCTACATAATACATCCTGATGTCTGTATCTTATTTTGACATGGAATGCTCATAAAAAAAAACTATTGAATAAAAACTTCTCTTAATTGATGCCTTAAGAATATCCATAGGAATGTCTCTCAACACGTAAATATATTGAGGTCTTTTATAGTAGAAACATTCAAAATATTTCGACCACACACAAATATGCTTTTTGTCTGATATATTAATTAACGACGCGTTAAATAACCTTTCTGGTAATACAAACGCAAGGCTTATTTTTGGCTAAAGATATGCAGGTTCTTTATAATGTATTCGACTTTTTAATTCTTTATATGTAGGTTTTTATTGAAAATTATTATTTCCGTATGGATTTTGAGGAATAACTAGTTTTTAGGTTGTGGATTTGAATCCACGTACATTGGGAACAATGCCTTTACTTCCTTGCTTTGTGTTGATTGTTGCATTTTTTGTTCGATTCTAAAGGTCCAAAAGACAGCTGTGTCTTTTGGACTTTTAGAATCTTTATATTATACTCGTTTTGCGATAGTTTGCCTTTTTTTCTGAAAATTAAAAACAAAACGATAATTAAATAATTATTTGTCAAATACAAATAGGCAACTTCATGCCTTTCTTGCATATCAGAGTATACAGAAGGCATATAGTATAATTAAGACACTTTGTTCCCAACTTTGAGACACATCGGGTAACTCAACGCCGTGCTTTGTCTACCATTCTCTCGAATGGGAATAGAAGACATAACCTGTTGTATTGATAGTATGACGATGTTCCACCGAGCCATGTCAGCCTCAATAAATTAAATATATTCTTATTTATAACCTATATATCATTATAAATTTATTTATTATATCTTCAAGCTTATCTATACATCTATCCATAAAAACATTCAAATATACAACCTATACTGTTACCTCCACCGGAAATCGAACTCACGACATCCGGTTTACTACTTCCGTTACGCCATATTCTTCCATGTTGTTAGTAGAAAAATCGATATGTTACCTGACTTATATAAAATCAACAATAAAACTGAGAATAAAAAAGAAAAAAGCCACTTGCACCAGTAAGGGCACTAAGTGTGACTGTAAACGCGACTAGTTGTGGGTTCGATCCCCACTCGAGGAGATAAATTATTTATTTAAAATTTAATTTCCATTTCTTCGCTCTGGTTTCAAGGCAAAGCGCAGGGTTGAGTTTCGTCACTCCACATGCAAACCCTCCAGGATTCAGTGGAAAGTGGGGAACGGAGTGTCTTTGAGGCCAGTCGTGGCGTAGAGACATAAAGTGTGACTGTAAAACCGACTGGTTGCTCGATCCCCACTCGAGGAGATGAAATATTTACTTAAATGTATATTTCCACTTCTTCACTCTGGTGGCGAGGCAAAGCGCGGCGTTGAGTTCTGTCACTCAACACGCAATGCCTCCAGATTTTGGCACAAAGTGGGGAACGGAGTACCTTAACACTAGGTTCCCTCTCTCTATCCTGTTATGTATATAAAATAATTAATTTAATCGATTATCCATTTCGAACATATCTCTATCATATTAAGTAGTGCGGTACAGAGGCCGGCGCCTACGCAGCTCACGCCCGCGAGCGACCTCGGCTGATTTTTAACATGACAAATACTTGTTTAAGTAAATAGCTGTTATCTATACTAGTTTGGTAAAAATGGTGAATATGTCAGGGTTATGGGTTCGAATTTAATTGGTTGATTTAGATGTATCTAATACAATATGACAATTGCGCTTTGAAAGTGGGTGAAAATACTATGCTATTTTTACTTTTACTTTTTATAGTTTTTGTATAAAATTTCTTTTACAAAAATAACTTTAAATATATATATATATATACATGTTTAAAGTAAAATACGAAATTATTTTAAAATATTTTTTTAATATTCGCCATCTTAAAGTAAAATTAACTAATAGTTTAGTACGTACTAAGTATCTATATGAGTAATACTTATACAGAATAAGTTCTAAACGATGTAACCTTTATAAATTATAATTTAAGCATGAAAAATTGTAACAAAAAGATTTTTTTTCTCTTTCTCATTTTTTTAGAATATACCTTAGGTTAGAACTAGAGAACCAATTGGCGCGATGCTATAGTTATGTGTCTTTTTTCATAAAAAATATATGTTTTTATGAAAAAAGACACATAACTATAGCATCAAAACATACTAGTTTGTTACATTTATTTTTATTAATTTAATGTATATTATATTTATATTTTTGGAGTCCAGTCGTGGAGCAGCGCAGGGATAAAAATGTGCGACTTTAAACGTGACATTTTGTGGATTTCGTTTCCACTGGAGGAAATGAAATATTTCATATTTATTTTTTCGCTCTAGTAACGAGACAAAAGCGCAGCGTTGAGTTCCACCACTCTACACGCAATGCTTGGAATTTGAATTCAGCGAAAATTGGGGAACCGAAGTGTTTTAACACTAGGTTTCCAGGTTCCCTCTGCCTACTCCCATGTATGTAATTTAGAGGGAAGCTAAAAATATCACTTCTTTTCTTATTTTTAAAAACCTATGTAAATTGTTTTCAATTTTTTGGCCTTTTGCATAATTATTGGTTCTCAACTCATTACCTCGTTTTGTTTATCTAGGTCAAAATTACACTATATATACTAATAACCATAAAAATCGCTGTGCAAAAGTCAATTCTCTTAAAAAATACTTAAACAAACTATCAAAATTATTTACCATTCGACAAATGATGAGGCAACAAAAAATGTATTCCTACTAAAAATAATCAGGGCCAAGTGAGGCCAGTCGTGGCGCAGCATCACAAGGTGTGATTAGTTGTGGGTTCAATCCCCACTCGAGGAGATGAAATATTTACTTAAATTTATATTTCCATTTCTTCGTTCTGGTGTCGAGTTTAAGCACGGCGTTGAGTTCTGCCACTCATCACGCAATGCCTCCAGAATTCAGCAGAAAGTGGGGAACGGAGTGTCTTAACACTAGGTTCCTTTTGCCTACCCTGCTGTGTGCGGGATACAGCGTGAAGCTGATTTTTAAAAATTATAAGCTGTCGTGGTGCAGCGATTGGACTTTAAGAGCATTGGTTGTGAGTTCGATTTCCACTCGAGAAATTGAACCACTTTTCTCCACTCTAGTAACAAGGCAAAACGCGGCGTAGAGTTCCGCCGCTTAGAGCATGAGATACGGAGTGTCTTAACCCTAGTTTTCCTCCGCCTATTCTACTATATGAAGAAAAGAGGTTGTTGCTGTGAACTTTTAAAATTAAAAAAAATTATTGCATGAGTCTACAAAATACTCTTTTTAAGTACAATCAAGTAAAGTCCCACAATAATCGTAATGTTACAATGAAATATAAATTAAAACGTGATTTGGGGCATTGTGCAAGAGATAAGTATCTTTTTAACAACTTCTTTAACAATATAAGAGTATATAATAATAATTGTTTATCCGTCTGTTTGTTACAGGTAAGCTGATTTTAGAGGATTTTGTGGGATTTTGGTAAGCTTTTTTAGGAGATTTTGAGGGCTTTTGGTAAGCTGATTTTAGGGAATTTTGGGGGATTTTTGTTAAGCCTTAAATAATAATATTAAGACTAGAAACAAATATTAGCTATAGGTATAGATAACATAAAGAGGTCTGGAGTTTTTTTTTATATTTTTTAAATATATTATTTGAACTTTGTAGGATTAGAACAGTCTTTTGGAATCTGTCAAATAAAATTGTAAATAAATGAGCACTTGGGTGAATTAATATTTAAATTATCCTCATTTCTCCGTTTATATCGAAAAAACCTGACGTCGAGTACCACCACATAACACGTAATGACTCGACAAATTGAAATTGAAAAGAATTGTTTACCCTGCTGTGCGGGAAAACAAAGAATAGATATTTATATTATCTATATCCGCGGCGTTGAGTTCTGCCAAACAACACGCAATGCCTCCAGAATTCGGCATAAAGTGGGGAGAACGGAGTGTCTTAACTCTAGGTTCCCTCTGCCTACCCTGCTGTGTGCGGGATACAGCGCAAAGCTGATTTAAATATTTTTTTTTATATTTGCAATCACTCCGTTCTTCACAAAAAATCTACTTTCACTACAAACAATATATCGGTATGCAGCTAGTCTCCAAGTAGACGGGATCCAGGCTAAGATCGTAAAATACCAAATAATATTACACGATAAAACATTCGCGATTTATATCAGATTTTGAATTTTATTATGCAATGCTTTGTGCAATGATATTTTAAAGCTTTAGTAGTGATAGGTGCTGCTATGTGGGGATTCTATTCCCATTTGGGGTAAATATATATATATACAGGGTAAGCATAGGGAACCTAGTGTTAAGACACTCCGCTCCCGATTATTGCTGTGCTTTGCCTCCGTGACCCTTTCGCTCGTTAACCTTTTCTCTTTCTCAGCGGTAAACACAGCAGTGCGGCTATACTAAAGTAAAAGTAAATCTATATCAGGCTTAATACATAAAGAATTTTTCGCTCTGGTGTCCATACAACGCGCGGCGTTGAGTTCCGCTACTCAACACGCAATATCTTCAAAATATATTTGCCGGTAAGTGGGGAACGTTGAGTGTTTTAACACTAGGTTCCCTTTGCCTACACCACTGTGTGCGGGATACAGCGTGAAGTTGATTCTGATTAATATTTTTATTACTTCGTTTTGATATCAAGGCGAATGCTCGCCACTCAATACGGAATGCTTCGAAAAATTCCGCAGAAGGGTAGGAACGGAGTCCTAACACTATGTTCCCTCTGCTTACCCTGCTGACTGCGGGATACAGCGTGAAGCTCATTTATTTATTTCAATACATAAATACATATATATGACAAATACACGAAACACCTTACGGAAATGGAATTCCACTATCTTAGTATGTCACACCCAAGGCTCGTACAAAATTTTCATGTTTTTCAAAGATTACATATTTCCGTTAATACATTAACCTTCTAGTAATTTACTCTG